>MCJB01002237.1:157384-188468 GCA_002018475.1 Nicotiana obtusifolia | reverse complement strand
TCTATCGGGTGCGTCGCTGCGGATCGAGACTTGTTCGAGCTCCTCGACCGTCGATTTGGTTGCGTCGGACTCATCCGGAGTAACAAACGATCGGGGTATCCCATATCTATCTTCGTCAGGCCGATCTTGCTCACCCTCATCCGTTGAAGGCGGCTTTTCTAATTGCTATTTAGTCTTCTGTTGGGGAACGGAGATTTCGGTGCCGCTTCCTCTACCGCGAACATTTCTCTTGCCGCTTGTTGTTCCCCGTAGACGGTGATGACTCCCTCGGCCGATGGAAACTTCAACATTTGATGCAAGTTCGACGGTACGGCTTTGATATCATGTATCCAAGGTCTACCGAGCAAGGCGTTATATCTCATATCGCCTTCGATTACGCAAAATCTTGTTGCCCTGATACTTCCAGCGATATTCACCATCAGTGTTTTCTCTCCTTTGGTTGTTTCTGAGGCCATGTTGAAACCGTTGAGGACTCGGACCTCGGAGATGATCTGGTTTGAGAGACCGAGTTGCTCAACGACCCAAGATCGAACTATGTTGGCTGAACTCCCGAGATCGATAAGTACGCGCTTCACTCGAGTATCATGTATTAACATCGATATCACCAGTGCATCATTGTGAGGTTGTGTAAGACCTTCGATATCCTTGTCACTAAAATACAAAGTTCCTTCTGTTGCGTAATCCCGAGTACGCTTTTCTCGGGTAATGGATATTTTGGTACGTTTCAGCACCGGTACTCGAGGCGTATCTGTTCCCCCGATTATCATGTTGATTGTATATTTTGGCTCTTCTTGATTTGCTGACCTGCCCCTATTTTCATAGTGATTTTTTGCTCGATCGCTCAGAAATTCCAGAAGGTGCCCGTTTTCGAGCAACCGGGCTACTTCTTCTCTCAACTGTCGGCAATCCTCCGTTCTATGCCCGTGAGTGCCATGATACTTGCATATAAGGTTGGGGTCCCTCTTGGCGGGGTCTGTTTGTAACGGCCTTGGCCATCTGGTGTCCTTGATGCGACCGATTGCTGAAACTAGAGTTTCCGAATCGATATTAAAATTATATTCGTACAATCGAGGCGCTTCTTGGCGGTTACTAGTTTTCTCGAAGTTGTTTTTTGGCAACGGCCTCCTGTTCCTTTGATTGGGATCGAACCGGCTTTCTTGTCTCGGGGATTTGTGTCCCTTGGTGACAATCCTTCGATCTTCTGGGTACGGCCGGTGTCTATCTCGATTCGACCTTGGCTCTCGATAATTATCTCTCAGAGGTCGATCGAAAGCTCTGATGGGGTAAGAAGAGCCCAATGAGACCCCGACCTAGTCATCTTCTATCCTGATTTTCGACTGGTACCGGTTGTGGTATGTCTGCCTAAGTGACGGCCGGGTACTCAATCAAGCTTTGTTTGAGTACTTGAGATGCCGCAGAACTTCTGGTATTGAGCCCTTGAGTAAAGGCTTGCACGGCCCAGTCATCTGTGACCAGTGGCAGGTCCATTCGCTCCATTTGGAAGCGAGACACGAACTCTCTTAATGTTTCATTGTCTCGCTGTTTGACTTTGAACAAATCTAATTTCCTCGTCTCGACCTTGATGGCACCTGCTTGGGCTTTGGCGAAGGTATCGGCGAGCATGGCGAAGGAGTCGATGGAATTCGGTGGCAAGTTGTGAAACCACGTCATTGCTCCCTTGGATAAGGTTTCTCTAAATTTTTTAAGGAGGACGGACTCGATTTCATCGTCTTCGAGGTCGTTCCCCTTTATAGCACAGGTGTAAGTTGTCACGTGCTCATTTGGATCCGAAGTCCTATTATATTTAGGGATTTCGGGCATGCGGAACTTTTTCAGAATCGGTTTTGGAGCGGCCCTGGACGGGAAAGGCTTTTGTACAAACTTTTTAGCGTCCAAACCTTTTAGCACCGGAGGTGCTCCCGGTATCTGATCTACCCTCGAATTGTACGTTTCGACCTTCTTGTCGTTAGCTTCGATTCTTTTTTCACCCGTTTCGACCCGCTTAGTCAACTCCTTGAGCATTTTGATAATCCCGGAGTTGGTTCCTGAAGTGTTCTCATCCGGTTGCGCTACGATCCGCTCATTTTGTTCGGCTACCACCTGAGGAGGAACGGCTTATGCTCCGCCCGGGTTCTGACTGCGACTTTGTAATTGGGCTATCGCTGCTTGCTGGGCTAGCAACATATCGAATATTACTTTGAGGCTAATTTCGTTTTCTCCACTATGTTGAATCCCTGAGTGGTTTTCCCCCCGAACGCTGTGTGATAGGCCGGGGGTCTGATCAGCGTCGACTGCCATTTAGGAGTTGGCGTCGATTGGGACCTCATTTTCGGGCACAGCGTTGCTTTCGCCTTTGTGGTTGAACTCGTTATTGTTGGGGAGTGAGTGTGACATGATTAGGCTGTAATCTGAAAAACAAAAATTTCTGCGAAGAGCAAGCGTAAAATAGTGCGTGAAAGAGAATTGTACCAAAAAAATTCACTAATATCCTCGGCCCCACGGTGGACGCCAAACTGTTTACCCTTAAAACCTAGTAACAATTGAATTTGTTCGTAGTGCTAAGGATATGTGAATCAGTTTGATACAATGTAAAATATAATGCAAATAACTGGAATATAATAGATAAAAGGAATAACCAAACCACTGTGATTGAGTATTCAATGACGAAGTATAACAAATAACAAAAGCTTGATGAACAGTAGCCGTTTTTATTATTTTCTATTGATCTGAGTTGTGTTTTACAATGAAGGTAGACACCCTTCTTATAGGTAAAAGAAAGGCTCCTTAATTGGTAAAACTCTAATTACAAGATAAAATCCCTTTAATTACGGGATGGGATATCCCTAAAATAGTGGCCTAATTTCTATGACGGTTGAGATATCTACTCCCGCCGAAATATTAGGAATGCACGAAACATCCGCTCGAAACTGATCTTTATCACGAGATATGCTTTCATCGGCCAATATCGGCCACCCTGTTTCGGTTGCTCCAATTTCGTGCTCGACTTGCCGACTTCGGATCGAGGCAACCCGGTCTTGCGCTGTATCCGGGCTCGACTCACCTCGAGCAGCCGGTCGTATTTGACCCAATACACTTATACATCATAAAAGCAATTCATAAGGCACCAAAAACTCATCAATAAAACAACATGTCCTACTATTTTTCTAAACAATGCTAACAACAATGTGAACATTATAATTTTTCTACTATTTTTCAGATTTTTGCTTATGATCGCGGGGCAACCCTTAGGGGTCGTTTGGTAGGCCGTATTAAGCAAAATAATCTCCGTATAAAAATTTAATCCGTCCAATATGTTTGGTTGGTCAATTCAATTTACTCCTACCTAATACATGGATTAGTTATACCTCATATGAGGGATTAACTAATACCAAGGAAAGGAAGGGATTACTAATCCCTGGATTAGCTATACATGGATAAGACTTAAAATTACTAAATCCAGACTTATACATTGCATAATTAATTTTTAATACAATGAACCAAACACTTGATAAAAAATAATCCCAGCACTACAATCCCTGCATTACTAATCCCTGCATTACTAATCCCTGCATTACTTGTGTTCGTACCAAACGACCCCTTAGAGGAGCATTTTTTTTGTTCTATTTTTGTTTCACTTTATGGTATTTCGGATTTTAGTAGAGATATTAGTACTCCGATTGCATCAGTTAGTAAAGAGGAGATAAGTAAATTTTAGGAAACTTTTGCAGTTTAAAAGAACAATGCTTAACTTTTCTAAAAATTCAAATTTTATTAGGACTACTTATGAGCATGTGAATAATTTGTATTTATACAATGGAACTATAACACCAGGTTTCTTCCCTGCAACTATGTTGAAAAATTTCATAAAAGGTTTAACAATTATTATTAATATTCTCGTTTTCTTTTACAGATGATTCAGAGAGCAATTGAGCAGTTGAATGAAGAAGACGATTCTTATGACAAAACAATATCAAAGTACATTATAACAGTGGGTGACTTGCCATGGGCTCATATTACTATATGCAGACACCATTTGAGAGACCTATGCGAAAATAATAAATTGTAGAGACTCCCTAGGGTTGCTATAAGGCTTTGTGATGCAATTCCCTATTCCATATGTATACTGACAAAGCATTTACATGTTCATACAGTAATAATATTTGCATACTCTTTTTTTGTCTATCGTATTTTTAAAGCAATATTTTTTATGAAAAATTATATTTCATATTGTCCGCGCGTGGGGTACGGGTATTAGTGTAAAAAAGAAAAGGAAAAGAAGTTCTTATATGTTTTTTTTTCCTTGACATGGTGTATACGCCACAGTGCCACAAAGCCCCTCCACATACAACACACAAAATACACAAGGTGGCTGCTTACGCACTATTCCAATTATTATTATTTCACAAAATTCAAAGGTTTTCGAAATCCAAATTCTCACCGGGCGTAATAATATTTCTTACTTCTCCATTTCGACTCCTGCCTTATCGATATACTCCCATTCATATATTCACACAACCATTTATGCATTTCATTGTTTCTTCTCCTTTCTTGTTTTTGTGCTACAGATAAGATTCTTTGTCTTTGTTTATATTTTTTCAATTTCTTGAGCTATCCCCCGTGGTATCTATGAGTTCACTGAAGATCTAAAGTTTGATAAACAATTACAACTCTTGTTCGTTACATTAAATGCGTTGATTTTTGTTCAGTTTCTCTCCGATCCTTTTGGGTTTGTTGTTTTTGAGGTATCATCTCAAGTTTTTGCTTCTGTTTCTTGGTTTTGTTGGATTCTTTTGGATTTCCCTTTTTGCTTTTGTGGAATGTACCAAAACAGTTCCATCTTTGTTGCTTTCTTGATGATCGGTTGAGGTATGAGTAGGATCACATTGGTTCCCGTCATAGATTCTTTTTCCTGATTATAGAATATCATTTTGTTGAACTGTTTTGGTTGGGTTTCTTTGATAAAGTTTCTAACTTGGATGTGGTTTGGCTGTTTAGCTTTATTTGTTGATTCCACTGTTAAGAACTTTCCTTATTATGATAATTTATAGAGCTGAATTTATTGGAGCTTTTATTGTTGTTTCTTGATTGGGAAAATTTTATATCTTTTTAGTCTGTATGATCAAGAATGAAGTCACCAGCTTTTACATAGATGTTTCGGATTTTTTTTTCCAAAAGTAGAGATATGTTTCTAGTCACCTGGTCACTTTTAATATTTTAAGTAAGCAGAATTATAATTTTGAAATGTTATCCTGTAAAGTTTCCCCAAGTTTCTTCATGTTCGAAGCCTGCATTTTCTGCTCCTGATTGCAAATTGAGGTCTGCATTGGGTTGTTCACAAATTGTTAAAAATCTCAGTTTTGAGCTTCTCTTTTCATCTTTTAAGTGATTCTTCTCTTATGGGTACCACCAGATTTTCAAGGCAAGGTGGGTGAATCGAGTTGAATGTGATTTGCATGGGTGAGGATGCCAGAGCTGCGTAGTGGAGCACGGAGATCAAAACGGCTTGGTGATCTCCAGCCTGCCCCTGAACCCTCTGGCCAAGAAGAACATTGGGTTTTGCCTACTCAGAACAGAGGTCGAAGAAGAGGTGGTGGTGGAAGAGGAAGGTGTAATGCAACAGCTGTAGCAAAAGGGCCTTCAGCAGCGCGGGCAAGGCCTGGTGGTGCTGGTAGGGGTAGGGGGATTAGGTTGATAGATTTAGATCCGGAGCCACCTTGTGAGGTTCTTCCTCAAGCTGTTCCTATTGGTGTTGCAGAGCCAGCTCTTAATAGAGCTGAGGGTGCTGCAGATAAAAATATTGCAATGGAAGGTGGGAGTAGAGACAAAATAATGGGAGTTGAAGAAGAAGCAAGCACAACTCCAGTACCTGATAGGGTATCTTCCTGATAACCCTAACATCCATTTTGTTGCTTCTTTTTTCTTTTTGAATTTTCTTAATGAAATTGGGGATCAACTGAAAATCTTCTTAAACTTGACCCTGCCATTTCAATCTTCACCATCTGTTTAAGGAAATATGTAGATAGTGTTAGTGATAGTCAGTGGAGCAAGACTTTAAATGTTATATATATACTCTTATTGGGAGTAGAATTCATGAAAGAAGGCTTCCTCTGTCTGGATGCAGGTGCAAGTGGGTAATTCTCCTGTGTATAAAACAGAAAGAAGATTAGGTAAGGGTGGATTTGGACAAGTTTATGTTGGTCGTAGAACAAGTGGAGGAACCGAGAGAACAGGACCAGATGCTGTTGAGGTACTATCCATGCCATTTATTGTGTGATTTGTTGAAATTATTTGGTGTATAATACAGTGATAATGTTCTGCTCTAGGTTGCATTAAAGTTTGAGCATCGAAACAGTAAGGGTTGCAACTATGGCCCTCCTTATGAGTGGCAGGTGTACAAGTAAGTGAAATTCCTAAGTTTGAAGTTTGTGGTATGTATAATATTTTTTCAGTCTTGAGATGCCTTTCTTATCATCTACTTGCAACTTTACTATTTGACAGTACCCTAAACGGCTGCTATGGGATCCCAGGGGTTCATTATAAGGGTCGTCAGGGAGATTTTTACATTCTGGTGAGCTTAGTTTTCTCACCATTAATATCAGTGTCACTTGTTGCATCTTTGTGATATTTGCTGAATATTAATTTTTAGGTGATGGACATGCTTGGACCGAGCCTTTGGGATGTCTGGAACTCTTTAGGCCAGTCGTAAGTTTTGCGACTACATCTCCTTCACATTTAACTTGACTGCAGATGCATTGGAATGCAAAGCAGTTTACTCTGTATTACTTTCCCTGCACATGGACGCGTTATATGCTTCCTGTTTGATGATAATTAACCTGCAACAGAATGTCACCAAATATGGCAGCCTGTATTGCTGTGGAGGCAATATCAATTCTCGAAAAGCTTCACCTTAAGGGGTAAGTGTATTGATCTCTTCTATATAATATATACATTTCTTTTGCGTTATTTTCTTCATGTTTCATCTTTAACTTCCTTGGGTGTAGCATTGCCTTCTCTTTTTGCATCAGTTCACTTTCCCGTTCTAAGCTCAGGAGTGATGTTGTATATATGAAGTTAACTGTTCAGCGTTGTTTCTGTCTATTAGGTTTGTGCATGGAGATGTGAAGCCAGAAAACTTTTTGCTTGGTCAGCCAGGAAGTGTTGATGAGAAGAAGCTGTATCTTATTGATCTTGGTTTAGGTACGATGTATTATTATTATTATTATTATTATTATTATTATTTCATTTTCTCCCTTACTCACACTATGGTTATCCTTGGTGTGTCAAACGCCTTTGCTTTTCTAATTTTTGGAATGGAAAAAGAATCACCTTAGCGAGCTAGATTTGTAAGCATAATGTCTGTTTTTCTGTTGAAACATGTCTCTAGATATCTCGGTACATTTGCGGGATAACTTTCTTGGTAGTGGGTTTATTATATTTGAAGATTAATAATTCCTTTTGTTTTAACTCGATGTGTGCTTTTTGTGATGCATTATTTTACATTGATTGCAGCATCTAGATGGAAAGATTCAGCATCTGCTCAGCATGTCGAGTATGACCAGAGGCCAGATATATTCAGGTTTATGGAATTTGACACGTGATTAAATAAGCATAGATATGTAACTTCATTTTCATGTTTTGTGCACTAAATATGCTTTTATTTGACAGGGGTACTATAAGATATGCAAGTGTACATGCACATTTAGGTCGGACTGGGAGTAGAAGGGATGACCTTGAGTCTCTAGCATACACATTAATATTCCTTATAAAGGGAAGGTTACCATGGCAAGGCTATCAGGTCGGTTGTTTTTTGCTTCACTATTTTGTTGCTTGGGCATAACTTTGCTAATTGAGTTTAATGGTTCTACTGTATGATGTTTTGAATGGTGACAGGGTGACAACAAGAGTTTTCTAGTCTGTAAAAAGAAAATGGCCACTTCACCAGAGTTGATGTGTTGCTTTTGCCCTGCCCCATTCAAGCAATTCCTTGAGGCTGTAACAAACATGAAATTTGATGAGGAACCGAATTACGCCAAGCTCATATCATTCTTTGAGAGTCTTATTGAGCCCTGCACATCACTGAGGCCAATAAGAATTGATGGGGCTCTTAAGGTCAATCTATCTTTATGCATGGTTGTATGTGTTTGCATGATATATTGGCTCCTTACTTAGCTGTTACCTATCCTTAATCAGGTTGGGCAGAAGCGGGGAAGACTGCTAATAAACTTGGAGGAAGATGAGCAACCAAAGAAAAAAGTGCGACTCGGTAGTCCTGCAACCCAATGGATTTCAGTTTATAATGCACGGCGTCCCATGAAACAGAGGTAGTTGCTATATGTCAAAATGTGATACGGTGATTATAATTCATAAGTTACATGCAATAACCATTTTGCTTTTCAAAAAGGTGCCTCAAGTGCTTGATATTGTTTTATTTGTTTTTGCTCTTTGCAGTTTAGCTGTGAAGTTGTAGACATCTCCTATAAAGTCTTACAGCGAAAAATTAGATTTTCACACATCTTCACTGCATAGACATCTCAAATAAAGTCTGTGATTAATTATATTTTCACATATCTTTGCTGCAGCGTTGCATCTTTCCAGTTTGTTCTGTCGTTTATTTTGTTTGGCAGAAGAGCAAAGTATGTAATCAGTTGTTGGAATACCAACTTGGCAATAGAAGTGTACACAGACTTACATGTCAACTGATGTCCTTTCTCAACCCTATGTTATGGATGCACTTCAGAACTTGAGATTAAATATACTTTAAGCAGAGAACTTGCATGATTTACTGTCAAAACATGTAGTTTTGTACGTGCATAAATGCATATAAATGGAAGCAGGGCCATACATATTTGAAGGAAGATGCTAAGGAGGATAATTTAACATGTGAAAAAGTGTGACACTTACTGATTCTTGGGAGGTTGGTAGCTTTTGAAAATCTGACCCACAAGGACCTTCAGGAATCTTCCATGTTTAGGTGACTGCATCATATATTTTCTATGCAAGGAAACATCTAGGTATAGTAATATACTGACCTCTGCTAACTATGTTTAACCGCAACTAGAGATATAGTAAGGTATATTGCTGGTTTCAGAGAAGGCTATTTCGTGCAGCCCTGTAGACCACAGTTAAATATCTTTGCAGCTAAACTTCTCCTTCTGATGTATGTGTGGACTTTCTGTTTTATTTGGATGCTTACATATGTTTTTGGCTGAGGTTGACAGGTTTAAATTTCTGGAGTTAATTTTTCCTCAAAGATTCTATATGCAATAAAAAGCGTCTGTAGGAGTTGTAGATGCCTTTCTGTGTTTGTTGTCTCTAGATTGAATGTATAAATTTATCTGATCTATTTTGAATATCTTCTTATTGAGACTCTGAACGCGCTTCTTCATGAAGTGTACTAAATGAACCCCAAACTTTCAACTCGAAGAAATATGACTTCACCACAACTCCTAAAAATCTTGGACGAAAAAAAGTCCTGGCTGAGTATGGTACGTATATTCACCAGGCAAACAAGTACATACTTGCAATATTTTTATAAAGTATTTGTTTTGTGCTTTCATCTGCTGAGTGAAATTCTGAGCAGCTTCTGGATGCCTCTTCATAGTGTGTGCTAAAGAGAAATGTGAGCTGTTCCCAAGGAAAAGAGTACTTGGCTGCAACTCTTATAATATTTAGCAAGGATTTAATCTATGCTTTACAATATATTATTGGGACTTGATAAAAAAAAAATATATCCTCCTGTGAATGTTTTTTATGTTGTATGCATACATGGCTGCATGTTTCATATGGTTAACATCTCTGAAATAGCTATTTCATGATCTAAGTTTTCTGATTTGGCACATTAGATTTGACCTTTGGTTTAGATTTGTTAAATTTAATATCCATGATCTAAATTCCGAGTAGCTGCTGGGTGCCTCTTCATAATGTGTGCTATGGAGAAATACGAGCTTTTCCTATGGAAGAAAAAACTTGGCTGCAACTCTTAAAATTTTGGCAAGGATGTAAGTCTGTGCTCTATAACATATTGTAAGCTAACCGGGATTCAAGTGCTTTTGTACATGATTTTCGTAAGTATGCATGAGTGGCTGCATGTTCCATATGGATAACAGCTGAGAAATAGCTGCTTCATGTTAACTTTTTGATCAGCATGTTAATTAAATAATATTTAATGAGCTTCTGGAAAAGCACTGAACCTCGTTGAACTTGAACTTCATAAGATCTAGTAAATGGGGACTAACGGTGTTATGTGTGTTATGTGTTCGGGAAACCACTGCTGTTTAGCTTTTTCAGTATTATCTATCATGCCAAAGGTATGGTAACTAATCAAAAACAAGTTATCAAAATGAAGAAGCTGAATCAGTTCATTAATGCTGTTCACCTCTCTAATGGGAAAAAAGATTATATCCTTAAGCTTGTAAAAATGCTTTTGGAGCATGTTTTTTTTTTTTGATAAGGGAAATTATTTTTTTTGATAAGGGCTTTGGAGCATGTAATAAGAATATTATAAAGACGCATAAGTTATTGCTGATAAGTTATGCACCTAAGGGTGTAACCTAGCGGTTAATGAAGTGGGTAAAACCGTGGGAGACTAGGGTTCAAATCCTAACGGAGACAAATAATGCTCGGTGACATCTTCACTTCCGTCTAAGCCTTGGCAGTAGAGGTATCTGATACCTGTGCCGATGGACCTAGGGGAGTAGTCGAGGGTGCATGCAAGTTGGCACGGACATGACCATTCAGAACAAAGTTATTGCTGATAAGTTGTTGTGTAAATGGTTTAGATCTGATGAAAACTACACTTGCATTCCTTCATTGACGTGGTGGTATCTCCTTTCTCAGGAATCAAGTACGGCAGAACTCATAATAACCTGCCATTATTGGAAGTAATATTCCCAGGCTAAATATCTCCCTAGGGTCGATTGTCAGTCTAGTGAGTTAGCGCTGAGACTTTCTGTTTTTTATTGCATGCATGGCTACTAGGCATGTGTAACTGTGATACTTTTTAGGATTATAGCAAGCTTGGAGCAGAGTGGACTTACGAGGAAGTAGCCGAATGTCTTAAGTAGAACTTTTGAAGTATTATTTGAAGATAGGCTTCTTGAATACCAATGATTTTCTTCCAAACACGCACGTTGTGGAACTTCTAACTTCCGCTAAATGCTTTCATTACTGAGGAAAAATGACTATGGTAAAAGATAGAAGAAGGGGAAGGATCTTTTCACCTGTTGATTTGCAAGTAAAAGAGAACAGGAAGTAAGAGGACCTTTCCATTTTTGTTCTTAATGCTTTTTTATATTGGGAAAATAGAAGATTTTGTCTTCTCCTTTCCAAAATCTTGCGGAAATGATGAGGAAGGATAAATGTAGATAAGTTCGCCCTTTTAACCACTCATGCTAAGGATATAGGAGCATCAACTCTTTCCTGTGAGCTCTCGAGGAGCAGGAGTAATCGTTATCAAGATATCTTTTGTGTTTTTCCATTGTTCCCAGGGATTCCTTTTGAGGATCTGTTTCCATGCTGCAAACACACAAATCCGAATTGGTGGAGCTGGAGCTGGAGAGGAGAGGAGAGGAGAGGAGAGGAGCAGTAGGGTAACAAAGAGGTTTTTGGGAAGGTGGGAGGGAAAATCAAGAGACTGACGAGGCTTTTGTTCTCAGATTGTGTCATGACAATCTTTAAAAGGAGAGGTCAAGTAAAGACATGCGTGGTTGTTTGGGGGAAGGTTGAGGGAAGATCTGAATTTCCTGAAGGTAAAGTGAGCAGCGAAAAGGTTGGTATAATGTTCTGACATGGTGGTGTTTTGTGAGGTTAATAGGGTTATGGGTTTTCATGGAAATAGTTAGTTTCACACTTTTATCTGTAGTTTCACCTAATACCCTCTAAGAATTGCCTTTGGGAGTCGACACGTTTTTTAATTGTTAGACTACTTTATTAGGAAAAGGTGCCGTTGGTGGACTATATTCTCTAACAGTGACATCTGAGGGACCAGGAAGGAAATTAGGGCAGAGTCCATGGACCGTTTTGATAAAAGCTTGCTATTTCCTTATTCCTGAGTGCCACCTTTCGAATGAATACTTGTTTTTTGGGTGTTCTGAAGTATAATTGATGTTCCTAGTCGAGCATAGAAATGACACGTTTCTCTCTTCCACTGAGCAAGGGATAGGGATACTCCAAACCAGAAGAAAAGAAATAACCGTGTGCTTACACTTGCATGCATGTTTTATGGTACATCCATGAACATCTTTCCCACCACTTCATCTACCTGAACAAGATATCAACCTGGAAGAAGAGAATGCACGTGTGCTTACAGTTGCATGCGTTTATTGGTACAACCTTAAATATATCCGCTGCCAAGCTTTCTTGTGCGATGTGATAGTTCTGTGTATGAGTGGTTCTTTCTAATAAAATGTGATAGTTCTGTGTAATCTGCTAACACAAACTTGGTTATTCCTATATAAACTGTTTGACCTCATATCTTCACATAAACAGAGGCGTACACACGATCTTTTGTAAGCGATGTCAACATTTAAAGAAGTGAAAAAATGAACAAATCAATGTCTAAAGTAATTTTAAAAGCACAATTCAGATCATATTAATAAAGCACAATTTATTTATGTTATTACAGCTCTCATGGACGAGTTTTCGTTTCTTGAAATGTATTCATAATAGCCTCATTAGAATAGTACTATGCATTCGTTATATGTAATGTCGTTGTTTTGCACCGCTTGGGCTAAGGTGCATCCGCCCGGCATATAAACACATTTAACTGTCAAGTGCATGAGTTAGTCACATATTAAATGTTCTCTGAGCGAGGGAATATTGTGCAAATCATCTCCCCATATGCATTTACTATATGCCGCTTCTATAATTGTTTCCTAAAAAGACTGAAGCACATTCTCTTTTAGGCTCGCATGAACCACCCACGTGTTAAAGTGTTGCAGTTAATAGTTTCTGTTAGCTATTTTCTTTAGTGCATTTGATTCTATACTAGTGTGGGCTGCTGATAGCCAAGTGTTAATGTTGGAGTTTGTAGATATCACTACAATGTTGCAGACTCTAGGCTCCAACAGCATGTAGACAAGGGAAATGAAGATGGTCTTTACATCAGCTGTGTGGCTTCAGCTGCCAATCTTTGGGCCCTAATCATGGATGCAGGAACTGGTTTCTCATCCCAGGTTTACGATCTTTCAGCTGTCTTCCTCCATAAGGTTGTCATCTGAATCACCTACAGTTTTTGTCCCTTTACTTCCTCTGCAGGGGAGATTCTTACCTGTAACTCATTTTTGGGTTCTTCTTAGGATTGGATAATGGAACAGTGGGAGAAGAACTACTATATCAGCTCAATAGCCGGAGCAGCTAATGGAAGTTCTTTGGTTGTTATGTCCAAAGGTTAGATGTTAAAGGAGTATGATCTGATTGATTCACATATCAGGGTTTTAACCAATGTGCAGATAACTGCTGAAAAAGTAGTATCAAGTTATTTTAGACACCACTTAATTGCTTGCCATCATAGTCATTGCTGCCTACCTAGCACTTTGTAGTTCATGACTGCTCACCAGAAAATGAGCTCCACAGTCAGACTCCTGGGACAAGGAAAAGCTACAGGAACACTTTTTTTGTGTTCTTCTGTCGAAATTATGTTATCCAGTATTGGTAGAGAATACCCTTGGATTTTCCAAGGCAAAGACGGGAAAGGAAAAGGGCATCCCATCACTAGAATGGATGATTGCATGCCAGTCTTCTCATGATAGTGGTTGTTGCTTCTACAATTATTATAGATTGTTAGCTTTTATCTGGTTTTGGTTGACCCAGAATTCAAAAAAGGATATCAAATTCCTCCTCTTGATGCATATGTTGTTCTCAATGTAATCGCCATATATACCTGCCTGCTTGATGAGCTGTACTTTTATTAGCCGCTGCAATTTGCTTGCTAAGGTTTCACCTGCTGAAGATAGTTGAATAGAATTTTAGTCCATGTGTCTATAAACACTCTATTGACTACTCTTGGTGCTTGCTGAAACAGGAACTCCTTATACACAACAGTCTTATAAAGTAAGTGAATCATTTCCTTTTAAATGGATAAATAAAAAGTGGAAAGAAGGCTTCCATGTCACATCCATGACCACTGCTGGCAGCCGGTGGGGCGTGGTGATGTCCAGAAATTCTGGATATTCTGAACAGGTAAGATAGCTTCCATTTGGTGGTCACATCTTAATGCATTTCTTGTTTCCCTCCAAATAGAAGAAGCTTAAAATAGATGATTCCATGCAGGTTGTAGAGCTTGATTTTCTCTACCCAAGTGAAGGAATACATCGACGATGGGAAAGTGGTTATCGAATAACTTCTATGGCTGCTACTGCTGATCAAGCGGCCTTCATATTGAGCATACCAAGACGTAAAATGATTGATGAGACTCAAGAGACCTTGCGGACATCTGCCTTCCCAAGCACCCATGTAAAGGTGATCAGTCTCTCTGATAATCAGATGTTTCCTTTGCATATTGCATTTTCCTTAACTGGAGGAATAAACAGTAGTTATTCTCCCCCTGTTCTTCCAAATCTTCACAAAGGGATAACTTGATAAAGACTTTCTTATTGGTTAGTTTTACTTTTTCTCTACTCCCACGTCAAATCATAGGGCTCTCATATTTGTGTAATTGCTATATCATCAAATGCACTGAAGTTTGCGGAATATGTTTTACATAGTATGCAGGTAAGCTTTTCGTTCTTTCCCTGTTTCTGGTTGCTTATTGCTTGCATTCATTTCTCAGGAAAAATGGTCCAAGAATCTTTACATTGCATCCATCTGTTATGGTCGAACTGTCTGTTGAGGATGTTGGTCGCCGTGTTCTCAATGTTTCAAGAAGAGATATGGAGGATGGATTCATCTGGTCAAAGCTGGATTGCATCTGTAGCCGGGCCTCATTTTTCGTGTGTAAACTATGTTTTGTACGACAGCATACTGGAAAATAGGAGAAACAAACACCAGTTGTGAACTTTGCAGAATCAAGGCCTGAAAGCAGGCTGGAGCACCGATTGGGTGGGTGACCAAAATTTACTAGTTTTGGCAGTTAAGGCTTCCAACATTTGCAATTTTTGTACCTCAAATGAAAAGGGTCCATTTTATTCCATAATATTATTGATTCTTGCTGCCATGTGGTTGCATCTACCCTAAATGTTTTGACTAGGGCGCTGCTGCTGGATGGCTGAGTGATATATTTCTCGCGTAACTGGATGTTTTTCTAGGTCTACTACAATGGTGAGTTTGAGAATGTACTTTTTTGACGAGAACCAAATTGCGCGACTTCTGCGACACTAGCACATCCAGATACTAATAGTTGACGATGCAAGTAAAGGAAGCATAAAACTGCAGGCTGTGTTTTTAAGCGTAAGCAGGGGAGTTCCGCTGTAATCCAATGGTCTCAAGTCGAAACCAAATTAGCTTATAACAACAGTTGTTATGACTCAGTTCCAAACTAGTTGGCTTCAATTCTTTAACATTGAAATCATGTATGGCACGAAACATCTCACGAGGTGGCAGAAGCGGGCTTTGGGTGCTTGTCCAATTTTGATACTTGTGATTCATGAGCCATACATTTGAAAACAGAGAACGACTGAAAGTTGAGATCATCATTTCCATCTCCTCCCGGGACACACTAGATAAACTCCGCTGCTAGGTGTTTGGAGAATTAAAATATTGAAAAAAAAAGAATATTTGAAGTCGATAGTAAAATAGAGTATTTGGAAAATATCGTAATTCTAAGTAGAAAAGAAGTCTTTTTGTTGGCAGAATATCTTAACATACACTTCTACTTGCATCGATTTGACATGCTGGTTGCCCCGATTTAACATGTTGATTTTCGTACTTCATGTAGTTTCATCCAAATATTTGAACTTGCTTAAAACTAATTTTTAAATCACTCTGACCGTTGATTGAGCTCATGGGCATGTGTTTTGCTGAGTCAGAAAAATGAATTGTTACACGCTCTAAAAAAAGGAGTAGATGTATTAATTTTGATTTAAAAATAAAAAAATCATTAAAAAGTGTACCCAACCCAAGTAGAACCCTTCCCCTTCAGGTCTACCTGTCCTGAACCCCTTCCTTGTTCCCCGTTTTTCCCATTTTCTTCACCCCCCGCCCTGCCCCCTACCCTCCTTATTAGGTTTTGTGGATACTCAACAAGAAAACTTAAAAGTATAGTATTAGAAGGAGAAGAATTTTCTCGAATTTTCTTTAAGGGCAGCTAAATAAACCGATCTCTTAATGGGGTTATATTTTGAAACATATCAAGAAGCTATGGAAATGCAAAGTAATTTTTTCGGTGGTTTTTTTCTAAGACCATGTCCATGGTGTTAATGGGTTTTCCAAAAGAGTCCGGTGAGTGAGAAAAACGTGGCGGAGTCGCGCTAGTAGTCATTTTCCAGCAAAAGTCTGGTTTTTCTTTGTGGTAGTCGGTGGTGAGATACTTCCAACGATATAGTTCCCTATTTTCTAGTGATGGTTCGCTGCTCATGTAAAAGTGTAGAAGCAGCAGAAAAGATGAGCTCGAGCTTGAGCTTTAATAGAGGAATTCCAGAAAATTTTTTTGAAAAGAGAAGAAACTGAGATGTTCCAATTTGGAAAATGAAAATGATACCTTGTATTAACAAAGATGAGTGGGACTACAAAAGATACACATGTAACAAAAAATATATCTAACTAATCAAACTAACCTTGACAGCAAAGCAACAGTGAGACTAACTAACTATACAACGAAATAATATCGTTTACATATAAATATCTCAATACCCCCTCTCAAGTTGGAGGTGAGTCCTTCATAACCAACTTGCTCAAAATTGCTGTGTGTTTGACTCCAGTGCCTTGGTTAAGATATCAACCAGTTGATTGTTAGTGCTAACATAATGTAGGAACACTAGATCTTCTTGTAATTTATCCCTCACAAAAGAGCACTCTCTTCAATGTGTTTAGTCCGCTCATGGAATACAAGATTTTGAGCTATGTGTAATATTGATTGATTATCACAGAACATAGTGCTTAGGGAGGAGAATTGTTAACTCATCAAATAGTATGCGCATCCAGGTAAGCTCACCAACTACATTCCTTAAGGCTCTATACTCTGCTTCAGCAAAGGATAGGGAAATTGTCTCCTGCTTTTTATTCTTCGAACTGATAAGACTATCCCAAGTAGCACCTAATATTCACTAATAGATTTGCTAGAGTCTAGGCATACTGCCAGTTTGAGTCACAATATTCCCTGATGGTGCAACCAAAACTGTTAGACAAAAGATCCCAAGTATAGGATCACCTCTCAGATATCTAAGTAAATGATTAGCAGCTTTCATGTGAGGTTCTCTAGGGTTTTGCATGAATTGATTGAGGTGATGGACACTGTATGCAATGTTTAATCTAGTAATTGTGAGGAAATATGATTTCTGTATCACTATCCTACAGGATGAAGGATCTGCTAAGACTGCACCCTCTTTGGCTTGCAATTCAACGGTGAGATCAAGGGGTGAACTGAGACTGCTGTAATAAATATACTCATACTCTCTCAGTACATCTAGGGAAAATTTTCTCTGGGAAATAATGACACCATCCTCTTTATAGAAAACTTCTAAGCCCAGAAAATAATATAGTCTTCCCAAATCCTTGATTTTGAATTTGTCATGTAGGAAATTCTTTAACAAAGTGATTTCCCCTGAATCATTCCAGTGATGATCACATCATCTACATAGAAGTCAATATAGATGATTGAAGAAATCAATCTTCATATAGACAGAGAGTAATCATTCAGAGAGTGAACATATCCCTTGGAACATAGATCCTCAGTCAATTTGGCATACCATTATCTATTGGTTTGTTTCAAACCATGTAATGACTTGTTTAATTTGCACACTAGGCTAGGTGTGTCAACTTGTAGTCCAGGGAGGCAGGTCCATATACACTTCCTCATGTAGATCTCATGAATGAAGGAATTGTTTATATTAAGTTGAAAGATACCCCAATGCTTCTTTATTACATTTTCTATGAGCGCCTTAATGGTGGTCATCTTCACAACTAGTGAGAAGATCTCAGTATAATCAATTCCAGCCTGTTGAGTATATCCCCTTCACCACCAATCCAGCTTTGAATCTCTTAATGTTACCATCAACTTTACGTTTGACTTTATACACCCATCTATAGTCTATTAGTTTCTTCCCAGCAGGTAAGAGACTAAATACCAAGTCTGATTGGCATGAAGAGTCTCAAACTCTAGTGTCATGGCTGTTTGCCAAGAAGGATTTGAAGTTTCTACCTTATGCGAAGTTGACTCACCGTTGTGACAAATATTTTGAAGTTGTTGACTATCATGGAGGAAGGAATTAAGGGAACCATGGTAATTTTGGGAGAAAAGAGAATTAAGGGAGAAGGGAGGATCTTGAGCACTAGTAAAGTGTACATTAGGAAGCAAATTTGGTATAGAGTAGATGTAATCTTTCAAATGCACAGGTATGTGGTGTTGTCTAGAGGATCTTCTAGGTTCCTGGTGGGTCTCAATGAATGTTTGAGGACTGGAGACAGGTGACTATGATGGTAAAGGGTGAGTGAGTGAAGATGTAGGTGGTTGAAGTGTGTCTAGATGATAGTGTATTAGAAGTGTCACTTGTAGCTCCTAGGGGACTATGCATAGATTCAACAGAATGCAATTGACCAGAAGACAAATCCACAACACAAGGAACATAATTGAATACTGAAGGAAAAGGAGAAGAAGCATCAGGCAACATACCAAATGGAATATTATTTTTATGAAAAATTACATCCCTGGAACCATGTATCTTTTTAGTGGCCAGATTCAGGACTTTGTAGCCTTTTGTCTCATAGGGGTATACCAGCAGTACATGAG
Source organism: Nicotiana obtusifolia (assembly GCA_002018475.1). Taxonomy (NCBI): domain Eukaryota; kingdom Viridiplantae; phylum Streptophyta; class Magnoliopsida; order Solanales; family Solanaceae; genus Nicotiana; species Nicotiana obtusifolia. The sequence continues at coordinate 169,588 of MCJB01002237.1, read as the reverse complement.
AACTGGTCTTAGGTTCAAACTTATCCTTGTGAATCTTTGGCGTGGTGGAAAAACACAAACAACTAAAACTTCTTAAATGGGAATACGTAGGCTTTCTATTGTAAAGGACTTCAAATAAGCATTTGTTTTTGAGATAGGTAGTAGGTAATCTATTTCTGATGTAGCTTGTAGCCAATACACACTCACCCAAATATGTCAAGGCCAATTATATTGAACAAGAGTGCCCTGGAAATTTCAAGAAGATATTTATGTTTTCTTTCTACTACACTATTCTGTGGAGGTATATAGGGACATGTTGTCTGATGAACAATTCTTTGGAATTGAAAAAAGAAGGTGAAAATGAGTGGATGGTTAGAAAGACCTAGATATACAACGGATTAGTAGTTGAGATTATGTAAGTTATCCAAGAGGATATTTCTATGTATAAGAGGAATTCGAATTGGCTCATTACGAACAATCATTAAAGCGGTCTCCAATCTCGTTTGGCTTGGGGAGATCACTTGAACAGGCTTGGATTGATGGATATACAATAAAATATTAACAAATTCTAAACCATTTTCAGATCTGAGGCATTTAACACTGGGTTTCAATCATAAATATGAAAGTTTTGATAACTTGTAAAGCATTTTTTTTTACAACTTAAGAGATAGGTCCAAGTGGCCCTGCTGTGATCATCCACCAAGGTGAGAAAGTATTTTTAATTATCGTGGTTAGAAACATGATAGGTTTCCCATTGGTCAACATGAAGAAGATAAAAATACAATTGGTACTGCTAGTTCTCTGAGGAAAGGGAAGTGTAGGTTGTCTAGCTATGGGAAAATAGAACAAAGGAAGGGCTGCTTAGGTGAGAATTGAATAGGTATAGAAGATAGTCCCCTCATCTTAACAAAAAGGCATATGTCTCAACTTAGAATGTCACAAAAAATACACATCATTCTTATCAGACAAGAAAGAATGGGAAGAAAAGCACTAAGCTTTGTTGCAACTAGAATCATTTATAAGTGACTATGAATAATGATAGTGCAAGCTATTTACATCACAATAACCAGAAAACGTTGAACATGGAAGTGATGAATTGAAAGTAGAAACTGAAATGGAATAGGAATTCTTTAGACAACTTGAGTAAATGAGGTACAAGCCATCCTTGACTATTTCCAATCTCAGAGGCCTCTTTATTAAAGGGTCCTGCAACAGACATGAAAAATCAGTAAAGTCAACCAACCCTTTAAGCTGAGAAGCCAAGGAACGAATTGAAATAAGATTGTACTTAAAAGATGGAACATAATGTAACAACCTGATCGGTCGTTTTAAAATTTAGAACTTTATTGGGAGATTTTAGACTTTGAGTAGCCTCATATTATGTATTATGACTTGCGTGTATGGTTGATTTCTACTTTCGAGAGGTACAAAGTTGATTTGGAAAAGTAATTTTCAATTCTGAAGCTTTAAGTTGGAAGAGTTGACTAAGGTTTGACTTTTGAGTAAATAATTCGAGAATCGGGATTTGATGATTTCAATAGATTCTTATGGTGATTCTGGACTTGGGTGTGTGTTCAGATTTGTATTTGGATGTTCCAAAAAAATTTTTAGCTCAATTTCTTCAAAATTGGTGATTTGAAGAATTAGAGAGTTTACAAGTTTTATCGGGAGTTGACTTTGATGGTATCGGGTTCAGATTATTATTTCAGAACATGGAATAGTTTTTTTTTTTATCAACTAGAACTTGTGCGCAAAGTTTGGTTGTAATCCGAAATGTCTAACTATGGTTCAGACGCGTACAACAAAGTTGAAATGTTGAAAGTAAAGAGAATGATCTTGACCTTTAATTCTTGGTTCGATGTTAATTATGGTGTTTTGAGACTTTAGATAAGTTTATATAATGTATTTAGACTTTTTGGTATAATTGGACGAGGTCCCGTGTGGCTCGGGGTGAGTTTCAGGGTGGTATTGGACCACTTTGGGTTGTGGTTACAATGCTGATTTCTGGTGCTTTCCTAATGAGCTCCGCGATCGCGTAGAGTGTTTTTGGGTGCTGCTGATTTGTTCATCGCATTCCCGGAGTGATGTGGGAGATTTCCATCGTGTTCGCGCATTAGGCTATGCATTGGCAAGTACTGGGGGAGGTCGATCAGCAGACGTTCGCGTTTGCATCTTGACTCTCACGTTGGCAGAGAATTAAGGCTAGTTTGCCTACGCGTTCACGTGCTATAGGTTGTGTTTGCAAAGCAGTGTATGAGGAAGGGTGATTTTTTATATCGCGATCGTGATTGTGGTGCCACGATCACTTAGAGTATTGCTGGGCAGCTTATTTAAGTTGCCATTTTCGGAATTTTACCCATTATTGTATATTTTGAGCTTTAGACTTTGAAAAGATGAGATTTTGAAGAGCAATTTCACTACTACCATGGAGGTAAGTGATTTCTACTTAGATTTAGTTTTATATATTGATTACCCATGGATTTTTACACCTAAATATGAAATTTTAAAGGAAGTTTGGGTTTTTTGCCTTAAATTTAGAGAGTGTATTTTGAGAATTTTAGTAACGATTTAGACTCAATTTTGAAAACTAATTATATATTTGGACTCGACAGGTTATGGGTCATCGGATTGTGGTATTGACTTCGGGCATGCTGCCTGGGTTGACTTTTGTTGACTTTTGAAAATTTCTTCAAAGATCGAAGCTTTATGGATTGGGATCGCTTCCTATGGCATTATTGACTTCCTTGGATGATGTTTGTCTTGGATTTGTGTGATTGTAGAACTAGATAAAGGTTTTGGCACTATTCGAGGTTGAAGACTAGCCCGAATAAGGTAAATATCTTGTCTAAGATTGATTTGAATGTAATTTCTTCGTTGGCTATGATATTTGTTATGTGCTGGGGTGACGTATATGCAAGGTGACGAGCTTATATGCGTGCACCGGGGTTATTCATGATCAAGGTAGTTCCTAGGCCATTATATGCCTTATTTTACTATCATTCTTCTTTGATATCATGTTTCTCCATTTGTATGACTACATGAGCTATCGTTCATGCTAGAAATCATGTCTAGGCTATTTGCTAATTTGTTGAGGCATGATATGGTTAGTTTTGCTATGTTGAGCTATTTGCCTTAGTCGTAGTCATACTTTTCAGTCTTGATATTATATCCGCGTGTTATATCTTTGTCTTTATGCACTTTTTATATGTTATCTCACATGTACTGGTGTCTTTGTGTGTGACACATGTTTGAGCTGAGTTGTGGAACATGAGTATATTGCTTGTGTTATTGATTGTGATTTTGTGATATATCGGCATACGGAGTCTTGAGCGGATAGATGACCGATCTTGGGCTGTAGAGTCATGTTGTTATTGATAGTGAGGTGACGCGTACGCTAGGCCCCATATTAGGCTGAGTGGTATTGATTGTGAGGTGACACGTGCGCCAGGCCCTATATTAGGCTGAGTGATATTGATCTTCGATTTTGATTTGATCAGCGCTTTGACCAGGATCCGGCTCTCTGGAGTCAGGTGATAACCGTGTTACTTTGGGCCCTATGAGTACAAGCAATTGATATGTGCTTGGTGAGGGACTTATGTCAGGCCCCCGTCAGTGCTGAATGTGTGTGTGTGAGGATCCATGGGCATTGTGCCACGCACCGTGGGAGTGTTGAGAGTATGATTCAGGGACATTGTACCAGATTGTGAGAGTGTTGAGAGTATGATTGATGGGTACTCGTTCTAGTCACTATAGATGTCCTGAGAATTGTGCATAATTGATGATAAACTATGATATTTGTTGATTTGGCATGAATATCTGACATGTAGGCATATAGTTGTATTTTCCTCATGCTATTTAGTATTTGATGTCTCTACTTGATGGTTAGAGTTTAAAATCACAGTTGACATTCATAAATCTTTGTTTAATTGATTTTTGTGGAAAAGCTGATGCCTTGACTAAGTGTAATGACCCAGGAAATCATTTTGTATAATTTAGCCCTATTCCCCTATTTGATGTCCCTGTATGTGTATTTGATGTTTAGTGATTTACAGGGATGGTTGGGATTGGCTTCGGGAAGGTTATGGAGTGAATTGAGACCCTTTGTTTCATTTCGGAAGCTTAAGTTGTAAGAGTTGGCCAAAGTTTGACTCTTTAGTAAACGACTTCAAATATGTGTTTTGGTGGTCCCATTAGGTTCATATGGTGATTTTGGACATAGGATTATGTTCGGATTTGGATTTGTAGGGTTCTAGGTTGATTTCGCTCTAACTGTCAAAAGTTAAAAATTTTGAAGATTTGAAAAGTTCATAAGTTTTACCTGGAGTTGACTTTGAGGCTATTGGGCTTGGATTGTTATTCCTAGAATTGTTATAGGTATGCTTTGTCATTTGGAACTTGTATGCAAAGTTTGGGTTCGTTCCGGATTGATTATGTTTGAATTAGACGCTTGGTTTGAAGTTGGAAGTTTAAGAACTTAAGAAAGAGATTGATCTTGATTGATGATTCTTGGTTTTGATGTTAATTACTATGTTTTGAGCCTTTGAATAAGTTTGGGTGAAGTATTAGGACTTGTTGGTATGATTGGACGGGGTCTTGGGGGCTCGGGTGTGTTTCAGACCATTTTGAGGTTGGTGGACAGTACTGGTTCTAGTTTCTCGCACCTACGAGGTTTGGTGCTCAGGTGTGAGTCCGCAGAAGCGGATAGGTTACTGTAGAAGTAGAGTTTGGAATGGGAGAAAGGGGTCTACAAATGCGAAGACTTTGCACAAAAGCGATCGCGCACTTGCGAGGTTATTCCGCAGGTGCGGCTTCGCAGAAGCGAGATTGGCTTCACATAAGCGGAGAGTCAGGAATTTTAGTGACCTCCCAGATGCAAGGGTTTATCAATAGAAGCGGAGTCGCAGAAGCGACATATTTGTCTGCAGAAGCGAAAATAGCTGGGCAATGATATAATTTGAGGGTGTAGCTCTTTTTTAAATTTTTATGAGATTTGGAGCTCGGCTAGAGGTGATTTTTGGAGGGTACTTTATTTGATGTTATTTTGTTATTTTTGGCTAGATTTGAGCCGTTCACGGGTCGATTTGCATAGGAAGACATTTTTGGAGTATTGACTTGGCTTGTTTGAGGTAAGTGTCTTTCCTAAACTCGATTGAGGCACTAGTTGCCGGTGTTATTGATGTTGGTTACGTGCTAAGGGTGGCGTACATGTGAGGGGTCGAGCCCACGTGTTTGCATCGGGATTTTATTCATGTTCGGGGTAGTGTATAGGCTATTTTATGCTTTGTTTTGAATATTTGTGATTATTACTATCATGCCTTACATGTTGTACTACTACGTTACTTTATGAATCATGTTAGAGATAATATGTTGGTTGATCTCATGTTTAAACGTGATAATTGATATTTTGTGGTGTATCTGCCTAATCTATGCCGTAATTGTACACTTGTCACATGCATACACCTTTGAATGCTATTTTCTAAGTCTAGGAGTATGTGATGTGATGTTCATTGATTATATACATGTATTCTTGTATATGATTTCTGTGTTCTAGACTAGTTTGAAAGCACGTGAGTCGTCCATGCAGGTTGAGTTGATTTGTGGCACGTGAGTGGTTCGTATGATTGTTATGGTACATGAGTTGTCCGTGTAGTTTGTGGATAAGGATCCATCCCACTAGGGTTGTGCTCTTATGTTTCTCCTTGATGATGTACACACGATTGTGGAGAACCGATCAATGTTGGGTCTTTATATATCTCCTCTTTATGCAGATTCCTTGGGTGTATACATGATTTATTGCATATTTCCTCTATATGATGGCTCCGTGCCTGTATAAATGCCTTCTTATGTATATCTTCTCTATATGCCGCTTCTGTTAATAAAATGATACACAATACATATCTTCTCTATATGTCCCTCTCTGTGTAGTTTGATTTTCCATTTTACGCATATCTCCTCTATATGCTGAACTATTATCCTGTCTAGTGTTCGTGCATATCTTCTCTATGTGCACCATGAGCTTTCCTAGCAGCTAGGCATAGATTCTAGTATTGGTACTGCATATTCCCATGTATTCATGACTTATACAGATTTTATCATGTGAGTATCATTGATTATTTCGATTTCCTCTCCGAGGTTAGTAATGATACTTATAGAGTACATAGGGTCAGTTGTACTCATACTACACTCTGCACTTAATTGTGCAGATCCAGGTGTATGACCTAGATGAGAGCTATTTTGTATCACTGTTGAGTTGCTGAGAGACGAGGTATATCTGCATCCCGTTCGTAGATCTTGGCGTCTCTTTCCATTTTTATTACTATTATTGTTGTTCAGACAGTACTTTTATATTATCATACTTTTACTCTTATTGTAGATCTCATGACTTTGTATCACCAATTTTGGGGTATTTGTATCAACACAGTCTCTTTTTATGATATTTGGATTTTAGACTTGTATGATGTCGTATTTCATTATCTTGATTTTTTATTGCTATGCTTGGCTTGCCTAGAAAGTCGGTCAGGCGCCATCATGATCGGATGGTGGTTTTTGGTCGTGACAAGATGGTATCGGAGCCCTAGGTTCATAGGTTCTACGGGTCATCGCATGTTTAGTAGATTCTTGCGGATCAGTACAGAGACGTTTGTACTTATCTTCAAGAGGCTATAGGACTATTTGAAAGACTTCTCTTTCTTTCATTCTATATCATGTGGATTTGTTTATTATGATATTTGAATCTTTGATCTTCTATTATCTCAGAGATGGTGAGGACAAGATCTGCCTGATTAGCTGAGCAGGCACAGTGCCTCTTGTTAGGGCCACGAGGGGCTAGGATCGAGGTAGAGGCCGAGGTGGGGCACGTGCCACACCTAGATCCCCAGCTGTCGAGCCACCAGTTGCTCCAATTGAGGAGCAAATTCTGGATTTTTTTTGAGCCAGTAGGCCAGTTCAGGCTTTAGAGGTACCTATTACTATGCTTGGTCTTCATGAGACTTTGGCTCAAATTTTGAGTATGTATTCGAGCTTGGCCCAGATGGGTATGATACCATATGTACCAACTACCTCACAGGCTGGGGGAGGAGTCCTGACTCCCGCTGCCCACACACCAGAGCAGCTGGCTCAGGGTTATCAGAACTGGGGTTCTGCCAGTGCAGCCAGTCGTTGTAGCTCAGGCATCAGACCATCCTTGACAACTAAGGAGCAGAAGGGGATAGAGAGATTTCAGAGGCTTACTTACTCCTTCTCATTTAAATGGTGATCCTAATAAGGATGCTCAACTTTTCTTGATTAGTGTTAGTGGATTCTATGCACTTTAGGTCTAGTAGACTCAAATGGAGTAGACTTTACTACTTTCCAAATGATAGGGCCAACCTACAGGTAGTGTCAGACCTATGAGGTGGACGGACCAGTTGTCGTAGCACCACTTACTTAGCATCAGTTCTCAATTATCTTCTTAGAGAAGTTTATTCCACAGACCCACATAGAGGAGTTGCATAGGGAGTTTGAGCATCTATGCAGGAGGCTATGACTGTGACTCAGTATTTGATGAGGTTCATGGAGTTGGCACGTCATGCAGTGTTCTTGATCCCTAATGAGAGGGAAAGGGCTAGGAGATTTATTGAAGGGCTCAACTTTCGTATCCGGTATAAGATGGATAGGGAGGTAGAGATAGATATTACATTCCATTAGGTTGTTGAGATTGTCAGGCGCTTAGAGCAGATTTACAGGCAGGTGAGAGAGGAGCGGGACTCCAAGAAGGCCCGTGGTTTAGGTGGATTTAGTGGTGCCTCATCTGGAGGCCAGGGACATCACAATAGAGGCTATCCTTTTAGGCCTATTCAGTTAGCTCAACAGGGTTATCGTGGTTCTTCAGTCAGCCATAGTTCATATAGTGCTCGACCGGGCTAGTCATCTTTCAGTGCATTTGTTACACCTCATGTTTTCGTACGTAAGAGTACGTCGTAAGTCAATTGATGTAAGCTCAAAAATGAAATCATCTTTGAAAAGTTTACAAAGTTAGTTAATCATGTTAACATGGAGGTTACAAATATTTAAGATCATGAACACCAAGTACCAAGATGATTGAAGGCTTAGAAGCTAAACGAATTGAAGAAAATAAGTTTCGTCAAAAGTCGACAAGTTGGGAATGTTATAACATGTACTTTTGGGGTGAGACTAGGGTGCTTAAAATTATGAGGATATTATGTTATGAGTTATTTTAGTCGTATGATAGTCGTGTGTTATGTTTTGATGTCAAGCGAGTTGTGGAACAAAAGTTGGAAAAGGTCATCACAAGTTGCATTCATAAATGTGTTGAAACTTAGGTCAAATGTAGCTGAGTTTGTCTCTGAATATACTTGGAATTAAGGGATGATCTACCTACCAAATTGAATATCTACGAGTTAAGTTTCTAATGCATTAAACTGTTCATCAATACGACATCGGAGTAGAGATATATTCGCGTTTTCGCGAGACACCACGCAAGCAGCTCTCAATGGGACCCACTTAGGCGGTGGACGACCCTTGAACATTTTAAAGGGCTTGGACGGCTTATTTTTGGTCATTTTCGACCAAGGATAGTTCCTAAACTCTCTCAACACCTCTCTAATAGTTCTCAAGGGTTCTAGGTTGAATCCAATGGTGTTTGACCTAAACCTAACCTCAAAAGTTAGCCTAAGTGAAGAAGAGAGTCTCTATGGTGATGTGATGTGATTAAGGGTGCATATAAGCTAAGGGAAGCTTTGGTTCGAGTTTTTGCAGATTGTTTAAGGTATTTTATAACACCCTATTTTCTTGGGATTAATCTTATCTATGTGTTGGTTAAGTTATTTAGATGAAGAATTATAAGATTGAACTTGAAGTAGTTGTCACGACCCAAGCCGGAGGGACGCGACTGGCACCGACCCTACTCAACGGGCGCCAGCGTACCCTTCATCTAACTTTCCTTATTATCTATAAGTCTTTTCATATGCATATAATCTCTAACAATAATTATAATGAACTGAGACATCATACCATGATACGAACATACTTATATACATAATATAGCCAACAAGGCTGCAATGCAAAACCATAAAACAAAATACATACGTTTGCCGACAAGGCAATTCAACTGTACATAAGTCAACCCATCACTTGTCTATGCATAAATTGACACTTGTCTATGAGCCTCTACAAAAATGTACATAATGCATCCTACGTCGGAACAGGGCCCCGACATGCCCAAAACAGAATGCATACCAAGACTGTGGCAAGTCTGAAGGATGGATCTCGCCAATATCTGCTGAACTGGGTGCCTACTGTGGTGGGGGAGCTTCGTCTATCTGCCCACTCAGACCTGCAGCATGACATGCAGCGTCCACAAATAAAGGACGTCAGTACGGATAATGTACTGAGTATGTAAGACAGGAAACATAATGTAAGAACAATAACAAGCATCAGGATAAGAGACATACAACATGTACCATCTGAACGCCTCTGAGGGCGACCAACCATATCATGCCTGACGTGTATATGCATATACATATATATATATATAACCTTTTGAAAATCATCATATACATATATATGCCTCTGTGGGCCTCATCATCATCTTATACATATGCCTCTGTGGGCCTCCTCATTATCATACCCAACTGATCGGTGGTTGCACAATAGGTGCCTGCCCGGCCAACTATAGCGTGGCGCGGTAAAGTAAAATAACTGTCGTCTATAGCGCGACTAAATAGAGTAAAACATATATTTGCACAATAGGTGCCTGCCCGGCCGACTATAGCGCGGCGCGGTAAAGTAAAATAGATAATGCATGATGGACTCATAAGATACATACTATCATGGTGCCGTAAGGTCGAAGAAATAATAACATATCAATCCCCCCATAAGAGGGGAAACAATATACGTACTACTACCTTCTAAGAGTAGAGTATTTTTGGGGTTCGTTCATTGCATTATGTACAATCAGAGTTGTGCAAAAGAAGGAAAAGGATAGTCTCACATACCTTGCAATACTTTCCAATCTCAAGCTATGAAACTTCCACGACTTCTCAGTCTACAATAAGAGAAATGACACTACCGTTATCGTTTAAGCGTCGTAACTATTATGTATCGACTGTAACCTATTTTATGATAAAACGGACAGCACCTCCCCTATATATATGACTTCACACCAGTCAAAACAATCACCAAACAGCCAAACAACATCAATAAGAATCATATTAAGCCTCCCAAAACAGTCCACGCACAAGCCAATTGCTTCATACATACGATGGCCACTATAGTCGTGTCAAACGACTCCGAAATGTTACGAACAACTATCAGCCCACAACCCTAAATATATATGGTGTTTCTCCACACCCTTCCTCCTCCAAAACTCCAAAAATCAGTAAACACAAAACAGTCCATAAAACAGTCCGCTACAAGTGAATAACTCGAACTCACGGCTTCTGATCACCGTCCCGTGAGTTCTTACATATATAGAACAACTTACCAAGATTTAACAGTAGAAAAAAGGTATGAAAGAGAGCAGTAAACTCACCTTAATTTTTAGATAACTCAGCCCTTGCTTTGGTTCTTCAAACCCTAGGTTTCACCTCCAATTAGAACTTGAAAGAGGGGGAAAATCGATTAGGGTTTGTGTGGGATTTTTGGGGAGGGGTTGCAGGGGTTATATTTAGGTTTTTAAGGTCTGGAATAATAGTGAATTAAATGAGTTTAAAAGCTCTTAAAGGTCCCCTCTTGGCCGACTTTGGGGCTTTTAATTTTATCCCTTAATTTTGGCAAGTAGGTGATGCACCTACTTGTCACCTACCAGCCTGCGCAGTTCTGCGGAAATACAATTATCTCAATATTCCGAGATCGTATTGACAAACGGTTTAATGCGTTGGAAACTAGACTCATAGAAATTTAATTTGGTAGGTAGATCACCCCGTAATTCCTTGTAAATTGGGAGAAAAGCTCAGAAACATTTGACCTAACGTTTAAGTAAAATTGTGAACCTAAGTTGCGACAACTTTTGTCGACATTTGTTTCATAACTCGTTTGAATTCAAGACTTATGAAACATATATGATATGATTCAAATACCTTAAAACATGACCTCTTGGTGATGTTAATCACCTCTCGATTTACCCGAAAATACGAGTTACAACATCCTTAACTCGTTTATCTTCTAATACTTGTGAACCACCCTTATTCACCCTTGCATCATTTAAGACCAATAGGACTAAAATCTTATTGTCTCAAAGGTAATTCTCTTCTCGGACCTATGTAGACTGTCTTACAGTGTAATCTAACATGTACAAATATGGGTTATAACAGTAGTATAAGAAATTGTTGTCTTTTATTGGACTATTTTGGAGTTGTATATATGAATTCATGTGGCTAGAAATCATGGGGAATAGCTTTGTTATAATGTTCTTATTGTTGTTATACTTGTCAATATTATCCTAGTCTAAGAAGTTACAGTATTCTCCTTTATTGAGACTTTCTATTCAGTTAAGAATTATCTTCTTTCATTCAAGAGGGTAGAGGATCTATATATATATAGTATTATAATATTTTGACCACCACCGAGCTATAATTGGTGGGCAGGCCCCTATTGGGCAACCTTAGATCAGATGGTAAGTTATATACCAAGCCTACTGTGGCCGAGCGCCTATGAGCGAGCCTGGAATGACCAAGATACAGAGCTTAGTATGGCCGAGCGCCTTTGAGCGAGCCTACTACGGCGGAGCAGTTACACTACCGAGCCTTATAAGGCGGGACAGATATTGTACTTACTATATCAAGAGAGATGAGTTAGTATCAATAGGTAAGCATATCTTCAGATTATCTTTGACTCCTAGTTACTTTCAATTATTATATTATCAGCTCAGTTTCAGCTTTTAGTTATTCTGTTGCCTTACATATTCGGTACATTATTTCGTACTGACGTCCTTTTTGCTGGGGACACTGCATTTCATGCCTGTAGGTCCTGATAGACAGCTGGATAAACCTTCCCAGTAGACAGAGCAAAACATCAGCTTGGTTGGTAAGCTCCACTTTCCCGGAGTTACTAGGTCTAGACCTTGGAGTCCATTTTATATATACAGGTTTAATGGATAGGCCGAGGCCCTGTCCTAATCATGGTATAGTTCAGTTATCTCCGGAGGCTTGTAGACGAGTCATGTATATTTTTCTATCAATAGATGTTCATGGCGGCCTCATCAGCCTGCCCAGTAATATATATATA
>MCJB01002237.1:115882-152123 GCA_002018475.1 Nicotiana obtusifolia | reverse complement strand
GGGGGGGGGGGGGGGGGGGTAGGGGTATGTAATCTCTACTTGATTTTGATGTTAGATTTTGATTTTCCATTGATTTATGCACTTGGAACATAGATTTGAAGGAGAAAATTAGGGTTCTTTTACTAGATTTTTGGAGAGTAATTATTTTGGATTTAAAGGATATGACTTCATGGCTTATACTCATTTATTATGTCAAGGCATGTCTCCTCTTGTCTTTACCTTCGATTGACTATAGACTTCGTTATCCTGTCATATTTTAATTTACCGTTATCACCCATTTATCACATCTTATTCACAATGATTCAATTACTCTCTTCTTATTCTCCTGCTAATATTGTTTTCTATTACCTTATTTTGAAAACTTTAACAAAATAATCTTTCGCTTTAGCTCCCCTTGCTCCATCTCACTGGATCTTTGGGTCGCCTTAAATTCTCTCTTTACTAGGGACGAGAGTCATACTAAGGTAAATATTTATCCCTTCTAGGATGCCAGTGCCTATCTTCTCAATTTTCTAAACATTCTAGTATTCATATCTGATTATACTATTCTAGAGTGCATCATCTGGGTGTTTCACAAGGAGAACTATTATCATGTTTGCACTATCCTTCGAAAATGTCACTTAATGCTAACAATCCATCAACCATTTTGGGTTACCCTAACCCCACCTGGATCTTAATATCCCATCCTTCTCTTAAACTATATCTGTTAGCTCCCACAAGGCATAATTGAGATGGGTGTGGCCAATTGTACATACCTCTATTACTGTTGAAAGTAAACTCAGAATACTTGTATTTCTTTGCCTGAATTGTAAATACTAATAATCTTCACTAACAGGGTACCTCGTACCCTCCTTCACTTTGCTTCTGTTCCTTGTTGAAACTTATTCTCTTGCTTTATGATACTTCCATGGCCTACCATTCACGGGGTGTGTTTGATATTCCCATCTTAGGGTCTTAAGTTGGAAATTTGCACATTTGGTATACATGATTTGATAGGGCCTCAAACAGGACCGCGTTGTCAAGAACTCTCTCTTTATTAGTGCTCTTACTTGTTGCTATATTAGTCCTCTGGCTAGCTGTAATCTTTCTAATTGCAAATATCTTTTTATCATTAGCAAACATAAATCCTGGCTCAAACTCTTATGACTCAGCTCTATAGAATGATTTAGATTTGAAAGAAGGGTAACAGACTCCTAAATGCCTTGTAGCTTCTTGTTTATATAATTTGGTGCATAACACAACTATAAACAAGACTTTACTAGACACGGCTTGTAGACTCCCTAGCATAGAACTGCTCTGATACCAAGTTTGTCACGCCCCAAACTTGGGGAGGTGTGGTCGACACCCACTGCCATTTTTGGCCCGAGCGTACCACTCTATAACTGTGAACTATGGAGGGGTAACCCTAAACTTAGGCTGACGAGGCCTACCAGTGAGCTGACGATACCAATCAAGGCCGATGAGGCCACCATGAATATCTACAACCAGCATTACCAAACTAACATGTACACATGGCTGGGAAGGCAACAATACTGATATACAAAATATATAGGACTCGTCAACAAGTCTTTAGAGATAACTAAAATGTATCATGGTCGGGATAGGGCCTCGACCTACCCATCAAACCTGTATATATAAAATGGTCTCCAATGTCTTGACCTGGTAGCTTCGAGGAAGTGGAGCTTACCAACCAAGCTGATGTTTGACTTTGTCTATGGGGAAGGTCTAACCAGCTATCTAGCAGGACCTGCATGCATGAAATGTAGAGTCCCCGTTAGAAGGGACGTCCGTACCAAATAATGTACTGAGTATGTAAAGCAATAGAATAACTAAAAGTTGAACTTAACTGATACTATGATAACTAAAAGTAATTGGAAGTAAAAGATGATCTCAAGATATGCTTACCTGCTGATATCGACTCAACTCTCTCAATATAGTAAGTAAAATAGCCGTCTGGCCCTATAAGGCTCGGTAACTATAACTGCTAAGGCTCGGTAACTATAACTGCTCAGTCATAGTAGGATCGCTCATAGGCGCTCGGCCATAGTAGGCTCGGTATATAACTTACCATCTGATCTGAGGTTCCCCAATAGGGGATTGCCCACCGATTATAGCTCGATGATGGTGAAAATACGTAATAATATGTGTGTGTGTGTGTATGTGTGTGTATATATATATATATATATATATATATATATATATATATATATAGACCCTCCGCTCTCTTGACTGGAAGGAGACAATGCTTAACTGAATATAAAGTCCCGATAATAGAGAATACTGTAACTTATGAGTCTAGGATAATATACATAAATTCAAGAATACAAAATTCTCTTTATGTCTCGTTATCAAACACATGAAGTTATGGGATCATGCCAAAATGAAGGAAAGTTTTAGACTTAACATACCGTAACCCCGTTGAGTCCCTAATATCTTCCAAATAACTCTTCAAACAACTCAACCCAATCTACCATAGCATAAGGAGATTCAAAATCAGTGCTGAGTAAAGGCTAAGTCTGTAACTTAAGCTACTAGCTCATTTACGTAAATTCGGTAGCATATCCCCTGTAACAAGAGCCTCCTCCAATACCATATACCAACAACAACAATTAGAGCAATCCAGCAACATATAAGTATCAACAAGAAGTCATGACTACTTCACGACGAGCGGCAATCTCCGATTGGAACCCGTATACCCCATATCACCCTTTATAGACTTATTAAATTAACTTAAAAGTATCATTAACATGGTAATGAATTCACTCATCAATTATTCCAGCCGTATACCATGTATTTATGAAAAAGAAAATAATTCACAACTCCAACTATCCTCAATTAGCAACTTTATTCACTAGTTCATGTCTAGTCCATCCATTTAACTTCATCAACATCAATATGACCTTAAGAACATGAAAGAACACAATATAATTACCTCCTACAGTAGCTTCAAGTCGAAATCCAAGTTATATTTAGCTTACAACAGCGCTCAATGGCAATACAACACCATAGAAGTGGATTAAGCTAATCTTCACTTCCAATCTCAAGTTTCATATACTTTTTCCATTAATTTATTTGATAAACATATAGACATGCATAACAACAGAAACCATATCATAACCAAGTTATTTCCCCCAATTTCCAGCAATAACAATATATATATCCCTAAAACAACCCAACAAAAGATAACAACATCTCTTCCCCCTTCTGTTTACCCTTAAAATCGGATAACAATTGAATTTGTTCGCAGAGCTAAGGATTCGTAAATTAATTTGATACCAAATGAGAGTATGTCGCGAGTATTCAGAGTATAATAAGAGAGATACAACAATCAAACCGTAAATATATGATAATTGACGATGAATCATAAGCAGTGGAATAGTTTTTTGACAAACAGTGATTGAGAGCTTAATATTGAATTCTGATGAACAGTAGAGATGATAAGGAATGATAAAGTACACTGCCTTGTCTGATATGAAAACAAAAACGTGCCCTCTAATGAAGGGTCTCCGCCTTTTTTATAGGCAAGTCCAAAAGTCATAGGTAAGTGTAATAGTCATAATAAAGGCAGGGAACTGATTACAAGGAAAATCTTATTAATTATGGGATTTAATACCCTTAAATGATGGCATAACGACCGTAATGGTTGAGATAATTAATTATGGCGAAACATCCGATGATTAGCGAGGTGTTCGGGTTGGAGTCGGTTCTCAACCACGAAGCGTCTCCTGGCCGACTATACCGGCTGTCTTATTTCGGTCACTCCATCCTACGCGACCGAGTTGCTGATCCCAGACCGGGGCGACCCGGTCTCATATTGTACCCGAACCCGATTTCACTTAGGTGTATCCGACCCAATACAGATAGTCCCCTCGTTTATTGTAGAGTAAGGACAAAAAACGATATGAATTATCGGATCTCGGGTTCACTACTCAAACGATCGATACTTATCATAAAATGTGTGATGAAAACACAACCGCCAAAGTCACTGATCCCCAAAAAGATTTTATATATGACGGCACCATAATGACGCGCACAACCGTCGATGTAGGCAATCATTGTGCACCTTTTTTGCAGAACCTAGTACTTTTCCACTGCATTAAATGCGTGCATTTAATGCCGCGTACCTCATGCTCTGTGCCTCTGCTTTTTGAAAAAGTATAAATACTTCCTTCCCCTTCAGATTAATCTGTTTGTCTTCACGTATTAACTCACTTTGTCCTCACATATTAACTCACTTTGTCTGCACATATTAACTCACTTTGTCTCTTTTGGATCTTCCTCTGAGCAGACTGTTCATCTTCTTTATCTCAAAATCTTTCTGAATCCTTCTTCTTCCTTTTATTTCCATGGCTAAAACATCAAACTCGGTTCCCCATAGACAATCTTCCCCTGCTCAGCCTGTTGAAGAGGCTGAGCCTATCGGTATTGAGGAGCCTTCTGCGAACCTCCATTGAAGGCCTTCATACCAACGGGGTGTTATATAGGTACTGACTTTAAAGTCGAGAAGCCG
Organism: Nicotiana obtusifolia; assembly: GCA_002018475.1. NCBI lineage: Eukaryota > Viridiplantae > Streptophyta > Magnoliopsida > Solanales > Solanaceae > Nicotiana > Nicotiana obtusifolia. Next base: position 147,613 of record MCJB01002237.1, on the reverse strand, counting down.
TCTTCTGTACCCGGTCAAGGTGAACCTGTTTTAGACTATATTAGTTCCATTACCCCACAATACCTTGACAGGGTCAAGGCCGACTGCCATTGGGATAGTAAAGAAGTAATAATACCTTCCCCAAACGAGTCCATAACCACATACGTAGAGGGGTACATTAGTGTGTACACCTATCCATTCACATTAGGGCCTGTAGATCCTATGATTGTGGAATTTTGTAGGAGGTATCAAGTTACTTTAGCTCAAATGCATCCCTCCGTATGGCGTATAATCTACCTTTTCCGTTTCTTTATAGATAAGGTCGAGGGGGGGCATCCTTTCACCCTCGATCATCTACTCAGGCTGTACAGTCCCCTGAATGTTCCGAGGGGGACTGATCAAATTAGCTCGCCGGGCCAATAAGACCCCATTTTCGAGTATAGACGAGGACAGGGTTCGGGGTTGGATGAGCCGGTATGTTCGAATAAAAACTTCCGATCTGATCCCTACTGATAGTATGCTGTTCCCTGAGAAATGGAACATGACGCGTAAGTATTCCTATACTTAATCCTTTCATTAATGATTTTTGGCGTATAACTGATTCATAATCACGTGCAGTCATCCGCCAGTCACCGGGTGCGATCAATGACTTGAAATACTGGGTTAGAAAAATCGTGGCCCAAAGATCATATTCTGAACGGGCCTGGAGAGAGATATCCAAAGGTCTCTGGGAGGCCAAGAATCATGGTGAGCTTCATCTGTGCTCGAATCTCTCAGATCGATTGGCACCAATACTCAGCATTGATACTTTATAACTTCCATTTTGCAGGCCTATCGAAAGATGCCGAGTTGAGGTCGGCAGTTGTTAGTGAGATAGTTCCTCGTCCCCTTCCCGCATCGGTGAAGGAAGGAGGAAAGAAAAAGATAAGGGCTCTCGATCATGCCGAGCCCGAGAAAAAGAAAAGGAGGAAAATGGCGGCTCGGAAGGCCAAAACCTCCGATGCCGCTGCCGAACTGAGTGAGGACTCCGATGAGGCAGGGAGTCTTAAACATAATAAAAGCCCTCGGGAAGTCCCCGGGCTTGCTGTAGAGGGAACCGGTACCTCCCCTGAGATCGGCGTTGAAAAGGAGGTAAGAACCGAAGGTCGAGCCGATGTGCAGAGTTCGGCGCCAAGGCCTTCGAATATTCCCGAAACGGCGCATTCACCATCTTTCTCGGAGACGTCCCTGGATGCTGGAACTCGTAGGCCGGGCAAGGTATCGATCACAGCGGGAAATCTTGAAGAATTCTTTGATGGGGTGCGTTCATCCGATACTTTTGGCCTCGAGATCCCTCGAAGGAGTCCTCCGGCAGAATCAAGTGCGTCCCCATCCGGTATCAAGTTGGTGGATAAATTTCCCGCACCGAGTTTGAATCCGGAAAGAAATCGGGTGATAACCCTTGTTATTCCCGAAGACGCCCGAGCATTGGGCCCGCAGGTAGGCATAGCAAGCTATCTCCATGTTTTGGTAACTCGAGAAGATCGAGTTGCCATGAACGCCGTGGATTGGGCTTGCCTGCTTAATGAATCTCAGCAAGCACTGAACAAAGTAAGGATCCTTCTATTCCCCTTCGATTATACTAAGCACTTTAACTCTTATTTCCAAACTGAAAATCCTTTGCTTGAATTTCTCGCAGTCTTCGGTGCTTAACCATGAAGTGTTCCTTCGTATCAAAGAAGGAATGGAACTAGAGTGGGAGCGACGCAGTCGGCTTGAGAATGAACTGTCAAAACTCCGAACCGATTTGTCGGGCGCAAGGAAAGATCGGGCCTCTTGCATTGAAAGGTTGAAACAAATGGACACCCGGTTAGATCAGCTTCGATCTGAGCTAGGCGAGGCCAAGGCCGAGGCAAGCAGCTGGAGAATTAAGACTGAGCTTTTAACCGCAGAGACGACAACCCTTCAGGAACGGGTCTCGTCAGCTCAAGAAACAATCAAGACCTTGACCAAGGACAAAGAGCATTATCATGCTCAAGTTGAATCATCCAAGCTAGAATGGGTGGCCCTGACTAACCTGCTTCAGGAAGCAAAGTTGGAAAATGCCGCCAACAAAGCCAAAGCAGATGATTTGATAGCTCAGTATAGAGCCGATGTGGAGGTGGCCCAACAACAATCGATGGCGCTAACTAAATATACCCAATGCCAGACTCGTCTTAATGTGCTCGAGGAGCTTCAAGCCCGCGGCTTCGAGTTGTCTTCGCATATCGAAGAGGTAACTAAAAAAGAAGAAGAGATGAGGAGAAAAATGTTTCCCGAAGAATTCGAAGATGGCTCCGATTGACGCTACCTTGCTTGCTGTAGTTCGGACGATGTTATAGTCCCACCTTTGTATGATGATTTTTGTGAAATATATTTTCAAGCTTGCTTTTCTTTGACTTTTGTGCATTTGCATATATGGCTTTGTCATAAATTGTCACCAAGTAAATAGTAAACCCAGCTTTGGCTCTGAAACAAAACCAAAAATGTATTAACACTTTGATTAGGCCTTAGCCTTGTTCGAAGTGATAACAGACTTGGCCTCGGCCTTATTCATAGTGACTTGATCAAGCTATTGTTTGCTTCGTTTCCAACCATTAAACTCATAAGAATCGAGGTCGTGTCTTAGCAAAATGTTGGACCCTTAATAAGTTTGGTCTCAACTTTAATTCGAGGTCCTACTTTTTCAGGCTTCGATCGAATAAGAGTTTCCCGTTGAACTCGGCCTTAGCCGTAAATCGAGATTGACCATATCGATCTTATTTCCCTTTAAGTTTATCTGGCCTTAGCCGCTAATTGGTTTGTCCGGATAAGAATTTCCCATTGCACTCGGCCTTAGCCGTAAATCGGGATTGACCATATCGGTCTTATCCCTTTAAGTTCATCTGGTCTTAGCCGCGAATTGGTTTGTCTGCATAAGAATTTCTCATCGAACTCGGCCTTAGCCGTAAATCGGGATTGACCATATCGGTCTTATTTCCCTTTAAGTTCATCTGGTCTTAGCCGCGAATTGGTTTGTCTGCATAAGAATTTCTCACAGAACTCGGCCTTAGCCGTAAATCGGGATTGACCATATCGATCTTATTTCCCTTTTTAAGTTGGTCCGGCCTTAGCCGTGAATCGGTTTCGGGATCATGCCTAGTTAGGTCTTATTTCCCTTAGTTTCAACACATTCCTTTCTTTACTATCAGTTATAGCAAGACTAAAAAGAGAAGCCCTGAGTCTTGATAGTGCAACATAAATATGAGCATCAACTGACCTTGTGAATATTGGTGTAATGGTACTTCTTTGTTGATCGGAGGCGAGTCAGATCGTTCTATTCGAGTACGGCTCCTTTGGCCGTTTGACCCTTACATTGATCCCTAGCGATCTTCTACTTCAGCCCCCTGAGATCGATGTGAACAAAGTCAATGTAGTTAAAATTCTATATAGTAGCACGGTATACATGCTGCCTCATTAAAAACCTTGCCGAAAAACCCAGATTGGGACAAAACCGGACGAAGGGAAAAAGAGTGCAGCGCGTGCTTTCAGCCTAAACATTTGGTGTTTGTCTGATGTCGAACTGCCCTGCATGCGTTAGTATTGATAAAAGAAGTAAAAAGAAAGTAGAAAAGGCAGAGTAAAATACCTTAGCAGTAGTATCTTTTCAAATGGCTTACGTTCCAGTTGTTCGGCAACTGTTTGCCATCCAAAGTCCCCAGCTTGTAAGAACCTTTACTGGTGACTTTCAGTATAGTGTACGGATCTTCCCAATTCGGTCCCAATTTCCCCTCATTAGGGTCTCGAGTGTTGAGGGTGGTTCTTCTGAGCACCAAGTTCCCTGTATTGAAGTGTCGAAGTCGAGTTCTACTATTGTAGTATCTTTCGATTCTTTGCTTTTGAGCTGCCATCCGAACTAAGGCGACCTCTCTCCTTTCATCCAAGAGTTCCAGGCAAGTGTTCATAGCCTCTTGGTTGGATTTTTTGATCGCATATTGGAACCTGAGGCTCGGTTCGCCCACCTCGACCGGAATCAGGGCTTCGGCTCCGTAGACTAAAGAGAAAGGCGTGGCTCCGGTACTATTTTTTCTCAGATGTTCGATCTGCCCATAAAATTTCGGGAAGCATCTCTCTCCATCTTCCTTTGGCGTCCGACCAATCTTTTCTTTAGATTTTGAAGTATAGTCTTGTTGGTTGATTCCGCCTGGCCGTTACCGCTGGGATGGTAAGGAGTAGAAAAAATTCTTTTGATTTTATTATCTTCGAAAAATTTAGTTATCCTGCTGCCGACGAACTGCTTTCCATTGTCCCAAATGAAATCGATCACTTCTTTCTCTCTGACCTTCTCATAAGCCTGCACTTCTACCCACTTAGAGAAATAGTCAGTTACAAAGAGTATAAATTGAGCCTTACCTGGAGCTCGAGGGAGCGGTCCTACTATGTCCATCCCCCATTTCATGAACGGCCATGGTGACAAAACCGAATGCAGCGTTTCAGCTGGCTGATGGATGATCGGTGCATGTCTTTGACATCCATCGCATTTGCGCACGAACTCCTTTGCATCTTTTTCCATGTCGACACAATAATAGCCGGCTCGGATCACCTTCCGTACCAGTGAATCTGAGCCCGAATGGTTGCCGCAAGCTCCTTCATGTATCTCTTTCAGAATGTACTCTGTATCCCCTGGGCCGAGACATATAGCTAAGGGTCCTCCAAAAGTTCTCCTGTAAAGGGTTCCATCATCGGCCAAACAAAACCGGGCTGCCTTCGTGCGCAAAGCTCTCAATTCTTTGGGATCGTGCGGGACTTTGCCCGAGCTGAGGTATTCTATGTATTTGTTTCTCCAATCCCACGTCAAGATTGTCGAGTTAACCTCGGAGTGACCTTCTTCTACCACCGATCTCATTAACTGTACGACTTTTTCGGAGTCGATCTCTTCATCATCGACCGTCGATCCTAGGTTCGCGAGTGCGTCGGCTTCGCTATTTTGTTCCCGGGGAATGTGCTGCAGGGTCCATTCTTTGAACCTGTGTAAAGTGATTTGAAGTTTGTCTACATACCATTGCATACGGTTTTCTCTGACTTCGAAAGTTCTGTTCACTTGATTGACCACAAGTAGAGAGTCGCATTTGGCCTCGATTATCTCCGCCCCAAGGTTCCTGGCCAGTTCAAGACCTGCAATCATAGCCTCATACTCGGCTTCATTGTTAGTCAATTTTACGGTTTTGATGGATTGCCTGATTGTATTTTCGGTCGGAGATTTTAAAACGATACCTAAACCCGATCCTTTCGAATTCGAAGCCCCGTCAGTGAACAGAGTCCACACTCCCGGAGGAGTCCCCGATGCAGTCATGAGTTCCTTTTCGACTTGGGGAATAAGCGATGGCGTGAAGTCAGCGATAAAATCGGCCAGTACTTGTGATTTTATCGAGGTTCGAGGTCGATACTAGATATCGTACTTGCTGACCTCGATGGCCCATTTGGCCAGTCGGCCCGACAGCTTGGGCTTATGCATGACATTCCTAAGTGGGTAGGTTGTCACTACGCATATCGGATGACTCTGAAAATATGGTCTTAATTTTCTAGAAGCTCTTAACAGGGCTAGAGCCAGTTTTTCTAAGTTCGGGTACCTAGTTTCAGCTTCCCCTAATGTTGTACTAACATAATATATGGGAAACTGGGTACCCCGTTCTTCTCGAACCAGGACCCCGCTCACTGCTATCTCCGATACAGCGAGATAATGGTATAATGGTTCGCCCATTTTTGGCGTATGTAATAAGAGTGGACTAGAAAAGTACCTCTTAAGTTCTTCCAAAGCCCGTTGGCATTCCGGTCCCCAGGAGAATCCATTCTTCTTCTTTAGTAGGTTGAAGAACTGGTGGCTCCTGTCTGATGACCGAGATATGAATCGGCCTAATGCTGCGATTCGGCCTGTGAGTTTCTGTACGGCCTTGACGCTGTCGACGACCTTTATATCCTCGATAGCTTTGATCTTCCCCGGGTTGATTTCTATTCCTCTGTTCGAGACCATGAACCCGAGAAATTTCCCGGAGCCTACTCCGAACGCGCATTTTTCCGGGTTCAGCTTCATGTTGTATCTCTTCAGAATGTCGAATGTTTCCTGCAAATGACTAAGATGGTCCTCTGCTCGCAGGGACTTAACTAGCATATCATCAATGTAAACCTCCATGGTTTTACCTAGTTGGTTTTCAAACATCTTATTCACCAGGCGCTGGTATGTAGCCCCCGCATTCTTAAGCCTGAATGGCATCACATTATAGCAATAAGTGCCATATTTAGTGATGAAGGACGTTTTTTCTTGATCGTCCTTATCCATTTGTATCTGGTTGTATCCAGAATAGGCATCGAGAAAACTTAGAGTCTCGTGACCAGCTGTAGCATAGATCATACGATCGATGTTGGGCAGCGGGAAAGAGTCTTTGGGGCAGGCTCTATTTAAATCCTTATAATCTATGCACATTCTAAGCTTGGTTCCCTTTTTTGGTACTACCACTACGTTAGCTAACCATTCGGGATATTTTACTTCCCGAATGGACCCTATATTTAAAAGCTTAGTTACCTCTTCATGAATGAAGGCCTGTTTGGCTTCGGATTGGGGCCTTCTTTTCTACTTGACAGGCCGGAATTTTGGATCGACACTCAGCTTATGCGTTGCAATCTCTGGTGGTATGCCTGTCATATCCAAATGGGACCAAGCAAAAGAGTGTTCATTAGCCAAAAGGAAAGAGAGTAATTTTCCCCTGAGCTCGGAGTTTAAACCCGAGCCCAGGTATACCTTCCGGTCAGGCGCATCGGATTAGTTCGTTCTGCGCCGCCAGCGACGGATTGAGATTTGTTCCAACTCTTCGATCGTTGATTTGGTTGCATCAGCTTCATCGGGGGCAACGAAGGATCGAGGTACCCCGAAATCGTCTTCATTTGGTTGCTTTCCCTCAAATTCATCATTCGAGGGCGGCTTCTGTAATTGCTATTTGGCTTTCTGTTGGTGATCGATGGACTTCGTTGTTGTTTCTTCTATTGCGAACATTTCTCTCGCTGCATGCTGCTCCCCATAAACGGTGGTGACCCCTTCAACCGAGGGGAACTTCAACATCTGGTGCAAAGTTGATGGTACCGCCCTCATGTCATGTATCCAGGGCCTTCCGAGCAGGGCGTTGTATCTCATATCACCTTCGATTACACAGAATCTTGTTGCCCTGGAGGTACCAGCTACGTCCACCATTAATGTTATTTCTCCCTTAGTTGTTTCTGTTGCCATATTGAAACCATTGAGTATCCGGACTTCGGAGACGATTTGACTTGTTAGTCCCAACTGTTCGACGACCCAGGACCGGATTATGTTGGCTGAACTTCCAGGGTCGATAAGAACGCCTTTTACTCGGGTATCGTGTATCATCATTGATATCACCAATGCATCGTTATGAGGTTGTGCAAGGTCCTCGATTTCCCTATCACTAAAGCATAAAGTCCCTTCGGGAGTATAGTCTCGAGTTCGTTTCTCACGGGTGATAGAGATTTTCGTACGCTTCAATACCGGAACTTGGGGTGCGTCCACTCCTCCAATTATCATGTTGATAGTATGTTTCGGTTCCCTATGATCTGCCGGCCTGTCCCTGTTCTCATAATGAGTCTTTGCTCGGTCGCTAAGAAATTCTCGAAGATGCCCGTTTTCGAGCAATCGGGCAACCTCCTCTCTCAACTGTCTGCAATCTTCGGTTCTATGGCCATGAGTGCCATGGTATTTACATACGAGGTTAGGATCCCTCTTGGCGGGATCGGTTTGAAGTGGTCTTGGCCATCTGGTGTCTTTGATGCGGCCAATTGCTGAGACCAAAGTTGCCGAATCAACATTAAAGTTGTATTCGGACAACCGGGGTGCTTCTCGTCGATCATTGTTTTTCTCGAAGTTGCCCTTTGGCAACGGCCTCCTGTTCCTTTGGTTCCCTTCGTACCTATTTTCCTGTCTCGGGACCTTGAGTCCCCTCGACAAAAGCCGTCGATCTTCCGGGTACAGTCGATGTCTGTCTCGGCTTGACCTTGGTTCTCAGAAATTGTCTCTTCGAGGTCGATCAAAAACCTTAGCTGTATAAGAGGAACCTGATGCGATTCCGACTTGATCATCCTCTATTCTGATTTTCGATTGATACCGGTTGTGGATATCTGCCCATGTGATGGCCGGGTACTCGATCAAACTCTGTTTTAGCTGCCTTGATGCGGCAGAACTACCGGTGTTTAACCCTTGAGTGAAAGATTGCACTGCCCAGTCGTCTGTGACCGGTGGCAAATCCATCCGCTCCATTTGGAATCGGGATACGAACTCCCTTAGTGTTTCACTATCACGCTGTCTGACTTTGAATAAATCAGATTTCCTTGTTTCAACTTTAATGGCCCCTGCATGGGCTTTGACAAATGTATCTGCTAACATGGCGAAGGAGTCAATGGAGTTCGGTGGTAAATTGTGATACCAAGTCATCGCTCCTTTTGATAGAGTTTCTCCGAATTTTTTCAAGAGGACGGACTCGATTTCATCGTCCTCGAGGTCGTTTCCCTTTATAGCACAAGTATAGGCTGTTACGTGCTCATTCGGGTCCGAGGTTCCGTTGTACTTAGGAATATCAGGCATGCAAAATTTTTTGGGGATCGGCTTCGGAGCGGCGCTGGAAGGGAATGGTTTTGTATGAACTTTTTGGCATCCAAACCCTTCAACACCGGAGGTGCTCCCGGTATTTGGTCTACCCTCGAGTTATACGTTTCGACTTTTTTGTCGTTGGCTTCGATCCTTTTTTCGCCAGTTTCGACCCGCTTGGTTAACTCTTCCAGCATTTTAATAATTTTGGAATTGACCCCCGCATCGCTTTCATTCGGTGTCACTACGACCGGTTCATTTTGTCCGATTGCTGCTTGAGGGGTAGCATTTTCTGCTCTGTCTGGGCTCCGGGTGCGGCTTTGCAGTTGGGCTATAGCTACTTGTTGAGCTTGTAGCATGTCAAATATTACCCTGAGGCTGATTTCACCCTCTCCGCTTTGTTGAATTCCTGAGCGGTTCTCCCCTCGGATGTTGTGTGTTGAGCCGAATGCTTGGTCGGCTTCGATCGCCACCTGAGAATTGACATCGGCTGGGACTTCATGTCCGGGCAAATTGTTGTTTTCCATTTGGTTGTTGATCTCAATACTGAGGGGGAGTGATTGTGCCATGATTAATCTGTGTCCTGAAAAACAAAGAATTCTGCAAAGAGCAAGTATAAAATTGTGTTTTTAAGAAAAGGTGTATAAAAAATTTACTAATATCCTCAGCCCCACGGTAGGCGCCAAAATGTTTACCCTTAAAATCGGATAACAATTGAATTTTTTCGCAGAGCTAAGGATTTGTAAATTAATTTCATGCCAAATGAGAGTATGTCGCGAGTATTCAGAGTATAATAAGAGAGATAGAGCAATCAAACCGTAAATATATGATAATTGACGACGAATCGTAAGCAGTGGAATAGTTTTTTGACGAACAGTGATTGAGAGCTTAATATTGAATTCTGATGAACAGTAAAGATGATAAGGAATGATAAAGTACACTGCCCTGTCTGATATGAAAACAAAAACGTGCCCTCTAATGAAGGGTCTCCGCCTTTTTTATAGGCAAGTCCAAAAGTCATAGGTAAGTGTAAGAGTCATAATAAAAGCAGGGAACTGATTACAAGGAAAATCTCATTAATTATGGGATTTAATACCCTTAAATGATGGCATAACGGCCGTAATGGTTGAGATAATTAATTCTGGCGAAACATCCGATGATTAGCGAGATGTTCGGGTTGGAGCCGGTTCTCAACCACAAAGCGTCTCCTGGCCGACTATACCGGCTGTCTTATTTCGGTCACTCCATCCTACGCGACCGATTTGCTGATCCCAGACCGGGGCGACCCGGTCTCATATTGTACCCGAACCCGACTTCACTTAGGCGTACCCGACCCAATACATATAGATAAAACGGGATTTCAAATTCCAAACGATCAAAGAGCTGTTTAAAAATGCTGCAGAGAAATTGGCCATTTATATAGGCATATCTCGAGAAAAAGATTAGAGAAGGGGCTTCACGTGATCTGCTTCAAAAAATATCAGAATTATTTGGCTTATTGTGTTGACAAAATCTCGTTGCAAGCCAGAGAGTGTAACCCGATCGGTCGTTTTGCTTTCTAGATCCCCGTTCTCCTAAATAAGACTCCCTATATGTGCTTTTACTGTTATATGACTTGCGGGGATGGTTAGTTCGAGATTTGAAAGAGTTCGGGTTGAAATCGTGACACTTGGTTCCTTAAGGTTGGCTAAAAAGGGTTAAGTTTGACTCGAGTCAATGTCTTGAGTAAACGACCTCGGAACCGAGATTTGAAAGTTCCTATAGGTTGGTACGATGATTTTAGAGTTGGAGCGGATCGGGTTTTGGATGACCCGAGAGCGTTTCAGCGTTTAATATAGATAGTTGGTACCTTGAAGGTTTTAAAATTCTTTAAATTTGGTTTGGAGTAGGTTTTGGTGTTATCGAGTCCGTTTGGGATTCTGAGCCTGGGAATAGTTCCTATGGTGATTTAAGACTTGCATGCAAAATTTGGTGTTATTCCGAGTAGTTTAAGTACAAATCGGCGCATTCGGAGTAAGTTGGAAGAATTTGAAGTTCATAAGTTGATCCTATTGGTTTTGGGTTGCAATTTTTAGTTTTAATTATCGCACCTGCGGAGGGCCAGCCACAGGTGCGAGCTCGCAGAAGCGGCCCAGCATAGGCAGCATAGAAACCATAGATGCAGACAAGGCGACCGCAGATGCGCCACCGCAGAAGCCGGGGCTTGCGCAGGTGCGGCTCATCTGCCGCAGGAGCGGCATCGCAGAAGTGAACCCTCATTCTGCAAATGCGAACTTAGGCTAGCCAAGAGAGGACCGCATCTGCAATGAACCTTCCGCAGATGCGGAGCCGCAGATGCAAAAGTCCTGGAGGCAGAATGGTCCATTTAATGAGGGACTTAGGCTATTTTGACTCTTTTTTTTTTCATATCTTGGGCGATTTTAGAGCTCTTGGAGAGGGATTTTTCACCTAGTACTTTGAGGTAAGTAAATTCTATACAATGTGAGTCAAATACATAGATTATGGGTAGACTTTAACATGTAAAATTTTTGAAAATCACGGGTTTAGCTGAAAAAACTAGGTTTTGATAAAAAATGAGATTTACCCACAAAAATGGTTATGAGATTGAGTGAAAATTATATATTTGAGTTCGTGAGGTTATTGGTAATAACTTTCTTTGAAAATTACCGTAATCCGGGCATGTGGGCATGGGGATGAATTTTAGGAATCTTTCAATTGGGGGAGGGTAATCACTCTAATAGTTAGAATATGAACTTTTGAACATGTATTGATTAATTTATATAACATTTGACTAGTTTTGGATTGTCTAGCACCGAGTTGAGGCTTTAGAGTGAAATTGTGACCGGTAAGTGAGCCTTGAGACGAGGTAAGTCTCTTGTCTAACTTTGTAAGAGGGAATTTGCCCCGTAGGTGATTTAAATTGATATTTGCTTCTAATTGTGGGGGCTACGTACGCACGAGGTGACGAGAGTCCGTGCGTAGCTACTATTTATGCTTATGTCCGGTTAGTTTAGGACCCAAATCATAAATTACTTGTAATATTTGCACCCTACTTATTAATTTAAGTGCCTAAATTATATTAGAACTTATTAGAGGAATTGTAAAAGACCGAATTTCACTTACTTGAATTTTTAGCAGATTACTTGACTGTTAATGAAAATTATATTACATTGTGTGTTAGCCTTGTTAAAACGTTTAAGTCAAATGCTTATAAAGTATCCTCTCTTTTTGTGGAGCGGGTACAAAGCCTCGGCAGTAGATAGATGCATCTATGGATCGTGCCGCACGTCCCTCGGCAGTGTACACGTTATTCTGAATTGGGCCGTACGACCTGGGCATAAATCGTGCTTAATAATACCTGGAGTCTAATCATAGTTGATATTATTTTGTGTCTTATGGGGTTACACTTATTAATGACGGGAATTTATTTGGAAATTATTAATTTGTGAAAGAATTATTTGCTCCTGCTTGTTAATGAGTTATTATTATCATTTACATAAACTCATGCTTATTTAAAATTTCTGTATTCATATTGTTAGCCCATAGTAAGTGTCGAAGTCGACCCCTCGTCACTACTTCTTCGAGGTTAGACTAGATACTTACTGGGTACAGGTTGTTTATATACTCATGCTATACTTCTGCACTAATCGTGCAGGATCTGAGGCAGGTGCATCTAACGGCCCTACCGGCGCGCATCCTAGATATCCCGAGACCTAGTGGTGAGCTACTTCTTGAGCCGTTCCGCAACACCTAGAGTCTCTGCTTTACATTTGTTTATGTCTATTTTCATTTCAGACAATAGCTAGAGTTTTGTATAACATATTAGTACTCATACACTTGTGACACCAGGTCTTGGCACACACACTAACAGACATATGGTTTTGGATTATTCTATTGTTATGATTGCACTCAGCTGTTTTCGTCTATTTATTTACAAATTTGTTGTTTCTTAACCTTTTAATTAATGGAATTTAATTACTTGAACACTCATTAAAAGAGAATAACAAGGTTTAATTCACTGTTGACTTGCCTGCCGCTAACATTGGGCGCCACACGGCCCACATAAGAAATTAGGTCGTGACAACATGGTATCAGAGCACTAGGTTCACGTAGGTCTCACAAGTTATGAGCAGGCCTAATAGAGGCTTGCGGATCGATATGGAGACGTCCGTACTTATCTTCGGGAAGCTATAAGGTGTTAAGAAACTACTCTTTCTTCATCTCCAATCGTGCAGTCGACGTGGTACTAAGTATCTTTCTCTTATTCTCCCACAGATGGTGAGAACGTGCGCAGCGGATGTTCCAGACGATGGAGGAGCTGCTCCCCCAATTGCTAGAGGCGGAGGCAGAGGCTGAGGGAATGCTCCAGCCCATGGTAGAGGATGAAGACGTCCCAGAGTTGCTCCAGCTATTCCACTAGTGGACCAATAGAGGATCCTATTATTGAGACGCAGGGCGAGGTGCCTGTAGCAGAGCCACCCCGGTGGATTTCATGTCCGCGCTAGGTTTCCAGGAGGTCGTGGGCCGTATGCTGCGGTTCATGGATACTATGACCCAGGTTGGTTTATTTCCAGCAGACCCAGCCACATCTTAGGCGGGAGAGGGAGCACAGACCCTTACCGCTCAGGCTCCAGGGCATGCAGCTGTCATATATCAGACCCCGAGCGCACTACTCGTGGGCAGAGCTCAGCCAGTTGTAGCAGCTATAACATAGCCTAGACCAGCTGCGGCCGGCGATTCGCAAAAGCTATTGGACAGATGGACTAGGCTACATCCTCCTTCTTTGGAGGTGAGCGACATGAGGACCCCCAGGACTTTATTGATTGGTGCAAGGACAGACTGCACAACGTGAGGATATTGGAGTCCCAGGGGATGGATTTTATTACTTCTCAGCTGGAGCGAAGGGCCCGTAGGTGGTGCCAGTCATATCTCCTCAGCAGACCAGCAGATTCTCCTCCTATGACTTGGGACCGGTTCATCCGTATCTTTCTGGATAGGTATATTCCACCCTCTCAGAGGGAAGAGTTACGGTTTAAGTTCGAGTAGCTCCAGCAGGGTCAGATGTCAGTGACCGACTATGAGGCGAGGTTCTCTGAGTTGTCTCGCCATGCACTTATGATAGCTCTGAGGATCGAGGGTGTACGTCAGCGTAGCTGGGAGCAGGCTACGAGAGATAAGCGGTTTTGATATTCTAGAGAGTTCAGAGGTGCCCCGGTTGGGGGCAGAGGCCAGTTTGTGAAGGGTTAGTCTAGTAGGCCCACCTATCTAGCACCACGGCCTCCTCGAGGTGCTCCTATGCGACCCGATTTCAGCACCATGCCAGAGAGTTCATACCGCCCACTAGCCATTCAGGGTTCCTCCAGTGGGTATTCAATCCATTAGGGCCAGACTTCATGTCAGCAGTCCACTTTACTGAGAGGTTTTTCAAGTGTGGGGATCTTAGTCATGTGTGGAGGCTCTGCCCCAGGCTTTGGGGCAAGGCAGTGCAGCAGGGTCAGCAGCCTTTGATTACAGCACCAGCTGCCCCACCAGCCGGTCGGCCGCCCAAGGGCGGAGGCAGGTGGGTAGGGCCGTCCTAGAGGTGGAGGCCAGCCAGGTGGAGGTCAGTCAGGTGGCGCTCCAGCTAGGTTCTATAATTTTTCGGCCAGACTAGATACAATGGCCTCAAATGCTATGATCACAGGTATTATTTTTGTCTGCGGTAGGGATGCTTTAGTACTATTTGATCCAGAGTCTACGTATTCATATGTTTCATCTCTGTTTGCTCATTTACTAGGTGTTCCTCATGAGTCCTTGGGTACTCCTGTGGGCGATTCTATTATTGTGGATCAAAATCTATCGGTCGTGCATTGTTATATTTTGTGGTTATGAGACTAGAGTGGATCTTCTGTTGCTTGATATGACCGACTTTGGGGTCATCTTGGGCATGGACTGGTTATCTCCGTATCACCCCATCCTTGATTGTCATGCCAAGACTATTACCTTAGAGATACCAGAGTTGCTTAGATTGGAGTGGAAGGGCTCGTCTGTCTGTACATCTAGTCGGGTTATCTCTTTTCTGAAGGCTCGACACATGGTCGAGAAGGGTTGTTTGGTTTATCTAGCTTATGTTCGAGATACTACTGCAGAGACTCCGGTGATTGATTTAGTGCCCATAGTCTGGGAGTTCTCTGATGTGTTTCCTTCTGATCTTCCAGGCATGCCACCAGATCGTGATATTGATTTCTGTATTGACTTGGCTCAGGTACCCAGTCTATGTCTATTCCATCCTGCCGCATGGCTCCGAAAGAGTTGAAGGGATTGAAGAAATAGCTTGAGGAGTTGCTATCAAAGGGGTTTGTCAGACCGAGTGTATCGCCTTGGGGTGCACCAATGTTATTTGTGAAGGAGAAAGATGGGACTATGTGGATATGCATTGATTACCGCCAGTTGAACAAGGTTACCATCAAGAACAAGTACCTGTTGCTGCGTATTGATAATTTGTTTAACTAGTTGCAGGGTGCCAGGGTGTTCTCTAAGATTGACTTGAGATCGGGGTACCATCAGTTGAAGATTCAGGATTCGGATATTCTGAAGAAGGCTTTCCGGACTAGATATGGCCATTATGAGTTTCTAGTGATGTCCTTTGGCTTAACTAACGCCCCGGCGGCGTTTATGGATTTGATGAACCGGGTGTTCAGGCCATATATTGATTCGTTTGTCATTGTCTTCATTGATGACATTTTGATCTACTTACGTAGCATAGAGGAGCACGAGCAACATTTGAGAGTGGTGCTTCAGACCTTGCGGGAACAGAAGCTATATGCTAAGTTCTCCAAGTGTGAGTTCTCGTTGGATTCTGTGGCATTCTTGGGGCATGTTGTATCAAGCGAGAGTATTAAGGTAAACCCCACGAAGATCGAGGCAGTTCAGAGTTGGCCTCGTCCTATCACAGCGACTGAGATCAGGAGCTTCCCTGGGTTAGCAGGTTATTAACGTCAGTTTGTGAAACGCTTCTCATATATTGTAGCACCTTTGACTAGATTGACCCAGAAAGATGCTCCATTCCGATGGTCTGATGATTGCAAGGCGAGCTTTTAGAAGCTCAAGACCGCATTAACTTCAGCACCAGTGTTAGTGTTGCCTTCCGGTTTAGGGATGTATACTGTGTATTGTGACGCTTCGCGCATTGGTTTGAGTTGTGTATTGATGCAGGAGGGGCGAGTTATTGCATATGTTTCACGTCAGCTGAAGCCCCACGAGAAGAATTAGCCTGTATACGATTCGAAGTTGGCTGTGATTGTTCATGCACTTAAGATCTAGAGGCATTATGTTTATGGGGTGTCTTGTGAGTTTTACACCGATCATCGCAGCTTGCAGCATCTGTTCAAGCAGAGAGATCTCAATTTGAGGCACTGCAGGTGGCTTGAGTTACTAAAAGATTATGATATTACCATCCTTTATCATCCGGGCAAGGCTAATGTAGTTGTGGATTCCTTGAGCAAAAAGGCGGAGAGTATGGTAGTTTGGCATTCATTTAGGCAGAGGGGAGGCCACTAGCTTTGGACATTCAGTCCTTAGGTAACAGACTTGTGAAGTTGGATATTTTGGAGCCCAGCCGAGTTCTTGCATGCGTAGTCGCTCAGTCTTTACTATTTGAGCAGATCAAGGCTCGGCAGTTTGATGATCCTCACTTATTGGTTCTCAAAGAGACGGTACTACAGGGTGGTTCCAAGGAAGTTACTCTCGGTGAGATGTTTTGCAACTCCAGGGTCGCCTATGTGTTTCTAATGTTGATGGATTGAGGGAGAAGATCCTAGAGGAGGCACGTAGTTCTCGGTATTCTATTCATCCAGGTGCTACGAAGATGTATCGTGACCTGAGGCAGCATTATTGGTGGCGGCTGATGAAGAAGGACATAGTTGAGTATGTTGCGAGGTGTCTAAATTGTCAGAAGGTTAACTATGAGCATCATAGGCCAAGTGGCATACTCCAACAGATGACTATACCTAAGTGGAAATGGCAGCGCATTACTATGTACTTTGTAGTTGGGTTGCCGCGGACATTGCGAAAGTTTGATGCGGTTTGGGTCATTTTCGACAGGTTGAACAAGTCGGCACACTTCATTCTGATTGTGACCATGTATTCTTCAGAGAAGTTGGCCCAGATTTATATTCAGAAAATTGTTCAGTTGCATGGTGTGCCTGTATCCGTCATATCAGATAGAGGCCCTCAGTTTACTTCACATTTCTGGAGGGCAGTACAGAGTGAGTTGGGGACCCGAGTAGAGCTCAGCACGACCTTTCATTCGCAGAACGACGGGCAATCAGAGCAGACAGTTCAGATCTTGGAGGATATGCTCAAAGCATGTGTGATTGACTTAGGAGGGTAGTGAGATCGATTCTTGCCTTTGGCTAAGTTTTCTTACAACAACAGTTATCAGTCCAACATTGAGATGGCTCCATTCAAGGCTTTATATGGTTGGCGATGTCGTTCTCCTATCGGATGGTTTGAGCCCGGCGAGGCTAAGTTATATCATACTGATTTGGTGAAGGATGCCTTGGAAAAGGTAAAGTTGATCTAGGAGCAGCTTCGCACAGCACAATTCAGACAGAAGAGTTACACGGATCAGAAGGTGCGTGATTTATCGGTTATGGTGGGCGAGAAGGTTCTCTTGAAAGTCTCGTCGATGAAGGGAATCATGAGGTTTGGGAAGAAGGAAAAGTTGAGCCCAAGGTTTATAGGCCCATTTGAGTTGTTGAGACGAGTTGGGAGAGGTTGCTTATGAGCTTGCTTTGCCTCCCAGCCTACCAGGAGTTCATCCGATTTTCCACGTGTCTATGCTCCGGAGGTATCATACCAACAGGTCGCATGTGTTAGACTTTAGCACGGTTCAGTTAGATGAGAGCCTGGGTTATGAGGAAGAGCTAGTTGCCATTGTTGACAAGCAGGTTCGCCTGTTGAGGTCCAAGAAGATTTCTGCGGTAAAAGTTCAGTTTAGGGGCCAACCAGTCGAGGAGGCAACTTGGGAAGCTGAGGAGGACACGCGGAGCAGATATCCACACTTATTCAGCACTCCAGGTATGATTCTAGACCCGTTTGAGGACGAACGTTTGTTTAAGAGATAGAGTAACGACCCGACCGATCGTTTTGCTTTCTAGATCCCCGTTCCCCTAAATAAGACTCCCCATATGTGTTTTTACTATTTTTATGACTTGCGTGGATGGTTAGTTCGGGATTTGAAAAGGTTCGGGTTGAAATCGGAACACTTGGTTCCTTAAGGTTGGCTAAAAAGTGTTAAGTTTGACTTGAGTCAACATTTTGAGTAAATGACCTCGGAACCGGGATTTAACAGTTCCAATAGGTTTGTACGATGATTTTGGACTTGCGCGTATGTTTGGATAGGGTGTTGGATGATCTGAAGGCGTTTCGGCGCTTAATATAGAGAGTTGGCACCTTGAAGGTTCTAAAATTCTTTAAATTTGGTTTGGAGTAGGTTTTTGGTTTTATCGAGGTCCGTTTGGAATTTTGAGCCTGGGAATAGTTCCGTATGGTGATTTAAGACTTGCACGCAAAATTTGGTGTCATTCCGAGTAGTTTAAGTACGAATAGGCGCATTCAGATTAAGTTGGAAGAATTTGAAGTTCATAAGTTGATCCTATTAGTTTTGGGTTGCAATTCTTAGTTTTAATGTTGTTTTTTGCGTTCCGAGGGTGCGAGCGAGTCCGTTTTATGTTTACGAACTTGTTGGTATGTTTGGATGGGGCCCCAGATGCAATTCGGATGAAGCGCAGAGGTCGTTTGGCCTTGGGTGCATAGCTGAAGCAACCAGCTTCTGGTCCAATCGCACCTGCGGAGGGCCAGCTGTAGATGCGAGCTCGCAGAAGCGAGCCATCAGCCGCAGAAATGGCCCAGCATAGGCAGCCAAGAAATCGCAGATGCGCGTGAGGCGATCGCAGATGCGCGACCACAGAAGCGGTCAAAGGATCGCAGAAGCGGAGGCTTGCGTATGTGCGGCTCATCTACCGCAAGAGCGGCATCGCAGAAGCGAGTCCTCGTTCCGCAAATGCGGACTTAGGCCAGCCAAGAAAGGACCGCATCTGTGAAAGTCCTGGAGGCAGAATGGTCCATTTAATGCAGCACTTAGGCTATTTTGACTCATTTTCTTTCATAACTTGTGCGATTTTGGAGCTCTTGGAGAGAGGTTTTCACCTAGCACTTTGAGGTAAGTAATTTCTATACAATGTGAGTTAAATACATAGATTATGGATAGATTTTAACATGTAAAAATTTTGAAAATCATGGGTTTAGATGAAAAACCTAGATTTTGATAAAAATGGAATTTACACACGAAAATAGTTATGAGATTGAGTGAAAATTATATATTTGAGTTCGTGAGATTATTGGTAATAACTTTCTTCAAAAATTTCCGTAATCCGGGCACGTGGGCCTGGGGATAAATTTTAGGAATCCTTCAATTGGGGGCGGGTAATCACTCTAATAGTTAGAATATGAACTTTTGAACATGTATTGATTAATTTATATAACATTTGACTAGTTTTGGATTGTTTGGCACCGAGTTGAGGCTTCAGAGCGAAATTGTGACCGGTAAGTGAGCCTTGAGACGAGGTAAGTCTCTTGTCTAACCTTGTAAGAGGGAATTTGCCCCATAAATTAATATTTGCTTCTAATTGTGGGGGCTACGTACGCACGAGGTGACGAGAGTCCGTGCGTAGCTACTATTTATGCTTATGTCCGGGTAGTTTAGGACCCAAATCATGAATTACTTGTAATATTTGCACCTGCTTATTAATTTAAGTGTCTAAATTAAATTAGAACTTGTTAGAGGAATTGTAAAAGATCAAATTTTATTTACTTGAATTTGTAGCAGATTACTTGACCGTTAATGAAAATTTTATTACATTGTGTGTTAGGCTTGTTATAACGTTTAAGTCAAATGCTTATAAAATATCCTCTCTTTTTGTGGAGCGGGCCCAATGCCTCGGCAGTAGATAGATGCATCTATGGATCGTGCCGCACGTCCCTCGGCAGGGTACAGGTTATTCTGGATCGGGCCGTACGACCTAGGCATAAATCGTATTTAATAATACTTGGAGCCTAATCATACTTGATATTATTTTGTGGCTATGGGGTTACACTTATTAATGACGGGAATTTATTTGGATTTTTTTAATTTGTGAAAGAATTATTTGCTCCTGCTTGTTAATGAGTTATTATTATCATTTACATAAGTCATGCTTATTTAGATTTTCTGTATTCATATTGTTAGCCCATAGTAAGTGTCGAAGTCGACCCCTCGTCACTACTTCTTCGAGGTTAGACTAGATATTTACTATGTACATGTTTATGTACTCACACTACACTTCTGCACTAGTCGTGCATGATTTGAGGCAGGTGCATCTGACAGTCCTACCGGCGCACTTCCCAGATATCTCCAGGCTTAGTGGTGAGCTGCTTCCTAAACCGTTTTGCAATACCTAGAGTCTCTGCTTTACATTTATTTCTTTCTATTTTCATTTCATATAGTAGTTAGAGTTTTGTATAATCTATTAGTGCTCATACACTTGTGACATCAAGTCTTGGCATACACACTAACAGACATATGATTTTGGATTATTCTATATTGCTTTCGTCTATTTATTTATAAATTTGTTATTTTTTAACCTTTTAATTAATGGAATTTATTTACTTGTACACTCATTAGAAGAGCACTCATTAGAAGAGAAATAACAGGATTTAATTCACTGTTGATTTTCCTAGCTGTAATGTTTGACATTATTACGCCCCGCAGTAGAAATTAGATCGTGACTGAAAAGAAAAATCATGGATTTTGAAGGGAAAATCGAGAGAGACAAAAGACTTACTCAAAATTGGAGGGCAAGTTTCTGCCATGGTCAGAAGCAAGCTGAACTTTAGCATAGAAGTGGAAAGGGTTGTTAAGGGGGTGGTAGGGAGAGAAGGAGATTAAAAAATCTGAATTTTTGTCTCTAAGGTGAGATATTTGGGATTGCAGGTTTGGTCTTTGATCGATTGGGCTTGGATTGGGCTGGTAGCTTGGTCATAGTTGATATTAAATGGACTAGTTACTTGATAAATGGTGTGAAAACTTTTTGGGCTTCAAATGACCGAGTTTCCTTGGCCTTTCCCTTCTTCAGTTTAATTTTTTTGGGCTTCCTTTACCTTGTAATTTAACTCAAATATTATTTTAAATATGTATATTATAGGTAATTAAAGAGCTATTTTAAAGAGCTATCCTTTGTTGTGTTCCATTTTGCACCATTAGGAAGTTTCTTTTTCCAATTCCAGATTTTTTCACAATCAGGATACAAAGTCAATGGAAGAAATAATGGCAAATATTATATCGGAACTTTTCAGAAAAAGCAGTAAAGAATAACATTGAAATTGCAGTTTAAACAGGTAACTTCTTTTTTTTTCTTTTTTACTTTCATATGAGTACTCAACAAATTGTATTGTTTATGCAAGTTTTGGTTAAGACTCCCTATACTTTTTTGATATGAAATAGTGCCTTTTCATTTTTCTTCTTAATTAATCATCAATCGGCGAATTAATGTATATTATCCAGAAGTTATTTGGTAAACCTTTGGTTTGAAGCAATTCGACAACATTCTGAATGAATATATCGTTCAGAAGGCTAAAAAGTAGTCACATTCTCCAGTACCTAAATAGAAATATTTGCATCATATCATCCACTAATAGTTGGCAAATTCAATTTACGATCGAGCCACACATATATCTAACTTAGAAGATTAGCCAGAAAAGAATAAATATGAAAAAAGGAAACTCTCATATTCATAAAATAAAATCTAAAATATGAGCAGAAACTGATATGACATGTGCAAGGATGACCTTGTTTCAAATTTAGACAAATAAAAAAGAAAGACCAAATTTCAGTTCATCTATGTTGTATTGAGTTTTATCAGCACCACATTATACCAGTGTAAATACAACTACACATAATGGTAAATCGAAAAATGAATTTTAACCAACCATGAACATGTAATACTGAATTTGTTGATCGTGTACAAATACAAAATATAATCGTGACTGAAGTAGAAGACAACTACTAATAAAATATTTTTTTCTCTCATATTTCTACTTCATCACTAGAAAAATGAAGTATATCCTTTCATCAGTTTGACTTTTCATTTTCCCCTTCAATTTTCATGTTATTCATTATACTCCTGTTTTAATATTATCTATACCGTTTAAAAACGTTTGTATATATTAGTGTGAGATACACGTACAACGCACGTATACAGGGACTAGTGATAATAATAATATTATTATTAGCGACACGTATGACTAGAATAGCCTTAAGTATTCTAATTTTGATAATAGTAGTAATTGTAATTATAAAATGGCAAAATAAAGTATTAAATTATTAATGATTAGGAAGCACAAGAAAATTAATTTGATGAAAGGTAGGACAAAATTAGATGTCAACAACTGCCCCTCTTTGACAGGAGACGATGAAAGAGTTTTCGGACAAAGAATATTGACTTAGTAGCCAATTTTGTGCTGACTTATAAATGTAGATTTGAGTGTTGGAAGGATTATGAAAGGAAGTTTGGAAGGCTCATGAAGCGAAAGGAAATTTTGGAGAGTTATGGCCGAACTCTGATTTCTGAATCGCCTACATACCTCGTGTTTCACGAGGATCAGGCCATATGTAGTTCTAAACTTATGATACCCTAGAGTAGGACTCAACTATTGATGTGGATCATAAAATGCTGCCCCAGTCTCAAATTATAGGGACACTGGGTTCCATGATTAAAAGAAAACTATTTGAAATAAGAATTTGATTAGGAGTTTTAAGAGTCAAGCCGAGCAGAGTTCGAAGTAGATCATTGACCTTTGTTAGAGAGTTTGGGTCCTCTCCAACAAATTGCCCTAGTTCACTGCTAAGATAGAGTTCCACGATGCGCTATGGTTCCTCCAAAGTTTCTGCACACTGAATAAACTCATTAGTCGACCGTAGATACGTCTTAAAATTTAATAGAGGCCATATAAATATGTCTTAGAGGCTCTATGCAAATAATATCCGGAGGAAATACACAACTAATACCATCGAGGCATATTTATAATGTCTTACATAACTAATTCCTTAGAGTCACTCAAATGACGTCTTTGAGACGTAAAATATAAAATAATGCCTTAGAGGCCACATAAATCAAGTAACATCTTTAGGACTTAAAAATAATGCCTTTGAGGTCATATGAATGAATCAACGCCTCTGAGGCATGCTGATAACTCACTCGATATTATATAGATCAAAAATCAAATAATGTCACAAATCAAATAATGTCATAGATTAAATAATATCACAGATTAAATAATTTCAAAGATTTGAAGAAAATGCTTCGAGGCTATATAAATCACATGACACTACTAATTAAATAACGCCTTCAGGGCCATTCAAATCAAAATATATATCAAGTAGAGCTTTTAAGACCACATATATCACATCATGCCTTTGAGGCCACATGAATCAAATAATGTCGTTGCGGCCATACAAATCACATAATTAGAATTACACATATCAAATAGTGTCGTTGAAAAATAATAAAGTACAAATAATGCCTTTGAGGCATATAAATCATACAATACCATCGAAACCATACAAATCAAACAATACTACAGATCAAATATGCCTTCGAAACCATATAAATCAAGTAATGCCTACATCAGTATTACATTCGAGGCTATACAATTCAAGTAACGCCTTTGAGGCCATTCAAAGCACATAATTAATGTCACATAAGTCAAATAATGTATTTGAAATCATACAAATCAAACAATATCTTTGAGGCAACACTAATTCACATAATATTTTTTGAAGTCACGCTAATTAAATAATGCCTTTGAGGCCATATAAATCATACAACTGAAATCATACAAATCAAGAAATACCTTCAACGCCAATAATTCCTCCGAAGTCATACAAATTAAGTAACGCCAACATTAATAATGCGTTCGATGCCATACAAATCACATAATTGAAGTTGCGAAAATCAAACAATGTATTTGAAGCAACACAAATCAAACCACGCCTTTGAGGCAACACGAATTCACATAATGCCTCTTGAGGTCACGCAAATCAAATAATACCTTTGAGGCCATATAAATCACATAATTAAAATCATTCAGATCAAAAAATGCCTTCGAGGCCATACAAATCAAATAAAACCTTCGAGGTTACACAAATCAAGTAATGCCAACGTTAATAATGCATTCGACGCCATACAAATCACATAAGTGAAATCACATAAATTAAATATGCATTTGAAGCCACACAAATCAAGTAATGTCTTTAAGGCAATCACAAATTCACATAATATTTTTTTAGACTGTGCAAAGTAAATAATGCCTTCGAGGTCGTAGAAATCACATAATTAAAGTCACACAAATCAAATAATGCCTTGGGAGGCCACACATACCAAGTAAAGGCCATAAAAATCAAGTAATGCCTTTGTGGCCATGCAAATCAAATAATGCCTTTGAGGCAACTCAAATGCACATAATGTCTTTTGAGGCCATGCAAAGTAAAGAATGCCTTTGAGGCCATACAAGTCACATAAATCAAATAATGCCTTGGAGGCTATTTAAATCAAATAATGCCTTTGAGGTCATACAAATAAAGTAGCACTTTTAAGCCACAAATCAAATAATGCCTTTTGAGGCCCAAAAAAAATTAAATAATGCCCTGAGGCCATACAAATCAAGTAATGCTATAAATCGAGTAATGCTTTTGAAGTCAGATAAATCAAGTAATGTCTGTAAGGCTATATGTAATGATCCGACCGGTTATTTTGCTTTTTAAGACCCAGTTTCCCTAAATAAGACTCCCCATATGTACTTTTACTATTTTATGATGTGCGGGGATGGTTAGTTCGGGATTTGAAAGGGTTCGGGTTGAAATCAGAACACTTGATTCCTTAAGGTTAGTGAAAAGGGCTAAGTTTGACTTTGGTCAACATTTTTAGTAAACGACCTCGGTATAGGGATTTGATGGTTCCAATAGGTCCATATGGCGATTTAAGACTTGCATGCAAAACTGGTGTCATTCCGAGTAGTCTAGGTATGTTTCGGCACGCTCGGAACAAGTTGGAAGAAGTTCAAGTTCATAAGTTGATTCAATTGGGTTTGGGGTGCGATTCTTAGTTTTAATGTTGTTTTATGCGTTTTGAAGGTGCGAGCGAGTCCGTTTTATGATTTCAAACTTGTTGGTATATTCGAACGGAGCCTCGGGGACCCCGGATACCATTTGGATGATGCGCAGAAGCCTTTTTTGGCTTTGGCTAATCAGCTAAAGCTCTCAGCTTTTGGTGCAATTGCACCTGCAGAGGGCTAGCCGCAGGTGCGAGTTCGCAGAAGTGAGCCAAGGACCGCAGAAACAGCCCAATGTGGAGTGCCCAGTGACTACAGAAGCGCGGCAGGTACTGCACCTGTGGAGGCGCAGGTGCGAAGAAAGCCATTGCAGAAACGGGATGGGGACGCAGGTATGGCGCGCTCACCGCAGAAGGGGTCTCGCAGAAGCGAGTCGCTGGTTGCAGAAGCGAGGGGGCCAGCTGAGGGGAGGCTGCATCTGCGAGTCCCTTTCCGCAGATGCAGCTATGGAACCTCCAGAAGCGAGATGACTGAAGGCAGTGAGGTCGTTTAAAGATGGACTTAGGCCATGTTTTGTTCATTTATGTCACTTCTTGGGCGATTTTGGAGCTTCTTGAGAGGGGTATTCACCTAGAAACTTGAAGGTAAGTAATTTATACCTAATGTAAGTTAAATACATAGATTATGGTAGATTTTAACATGTATATTTGTGAAAATTATAGGTTTAGATGAAAAACTTAGATTTTGATAAAAATGGGATTTAACCACGAAAATGGTTATCGAATTGAGTGAAAATTATATATTTGAGTTCGTGAGGTTATGGGTAGCATTTATCTTTGAAAATTTCTGGAATTCGGGTACGTGTGCCCGGGGGTGAATTTTGGGAATCCTTTAATATTGGTCGGGTAATCACTCTAATAGTTAAATTATGAATTTTGAATATGTATTGATTAATTTATATAACATTTGACTAGTTTCGGGTAGTTTGGTTACGAGTTGAGGATTTAAAGCATATTTGTGGATCGGGAGGGAGCTTGAGAACGAGGTAAGTCTCTTGCATAACCTTGTAAGAGGGAAACTGATCCCCTTACGCGTATTTTGTTATGAGTTATATGTGTGGGGAGCTACGTATGCACTAGGTGACGAGAACCCGTGCGTATATATTTTATGTGTGATGTCCGGGTAGTCGTAGGCTTACACCATGCTTTGTTTGCATAGTTATGTTGGTTATGCACATTAACTGCTTGAAATGAGCTGAGATTAAGGATTTTTAATATTTAAAGTCTCTAGTTTGGATTTCTTATGTTGGGAAGAATTGAAGGATTTTATAATTACTCTGATAATTCTATATTGACTCGCGTCGCAAGTATTTCCGCGAGCGAGGTAAATTTCCTCTACTCTCATGGAAGCGAGCCGTTCGCCTCGGCAGGTTAATAGATGCATCAATAGTTCGTACCGTACCACCCTCGGTAGTGCACAATATATTTCTGGATCGAGCCGTACGACCTCGACATAAATCGTGCATGATAATACTTGGAGCCTAATTCTACTTGATATTATTGTATGGCGTGAGCGGTTATAATTATTTAAATGACAGAAATTGACTCTAAATTTGTTGATAGTGAAAGAATTATCATTCTCTGTTTGTTGCTGAGTTGTATTACCTGTTTTACATAATCCATGTTTATTTATAAAATTCCTGCATTTTATTGTTAGCCTATTAATTGTCGAAGTCGACCCCTCGTCACTACTTCTTTGAGATTAGACTTGATACGTACTGCGTATTTATTATTTATTTATTCACGCTACACTTCTGCACTAACCGTGCAGGTTCAAAGGCAGGTGCATTTGGTAGTCACCCCGGCGCACTCCCCTAACACCCCGAGACTGAGCGATGAGCTGCCTTCCGAGCCGTTCTGCAGCACCTGAAGTTTTTCTTTTGTGTTTTGCTTTCTATCTACTTCATTTCGAATAATAGTTTAGTGTTTTATATATTCTACTAGTAGCTCATACACTTGTGACACCATGTCGCAGCACACACACTAGTAGACTGTATGGTTTTCGGATTATCACTATTGTTATGATTGCACTTAGCTGCTTTCGTCTTATTTATTTAAATTTGCTGTTTCGTACCCGTTTAATTAATAAAAATTTAATTACTTGAAAACTTATTAAAAGGTAAAATCACGTGGATAGTTTACTGTTGACTTGCCTAGCGAAGGAGCTGGGCGCCATCACAGCCTATAGAAGAATTGGATCGTGACACTATACAAATCAAACAGTGCTTTTGAAATAATACAAATACTGCCTTTGAGACCACACTAACCAGATAATGATTTTGAAGCATGCGGATAATGTCTTTACGACCACATAAATCAAATAGTGCCTTTAAGGAAGGAAAATAATGCCTTTGAGGCCACGAAAATCAAATAATGCTTTAAAGATATGCAAATAATGCCTTTGAGGCGAAATAAACTAAATGATACCTTAGAGTCGTGCAAATGCCTTTGAGGCCACGACAATCAAGTAATGCCTTAAAGATATGCAAATAATGCCTTTGAGACCGCATAAACTAAATAATGCCTTTGAGGCGCGCAAATGTCTTTGATGCCACATAATCCAAATAATCCTTTTGAGGTATGCAAAATATGCCTTTGAGGCTACAAAATTCAAATAATGCCTTTGAGGCTACATAATTCAAATAATACCTTTTAGCCATCCAAAGTATGCCTTCGACATCGCATAATTCAGATATACCTTTGAGGCGTGCAAAATATGCCATTTAGGCCATATAATTCAAATAATGCCTTTGAAGCGTGCAAATACCTTCGAGGCCACATAATTAAAATAATGCCTTTGAGCGCGCAAAACATGCCTTTGAGGCGTGTAAAATATGCCTTTGAGGCATGCAAATACCTTCGAGGCTACATAATTAAAATAATGCCTTTGAGGTATGCAAATGCCTTTGAGGCCTATAAAAATGATTATGAAGAATGACGCCTCCGGGGTAATGAGACATGATGCCTTTACGACTATGACAAATGACGCGTTGGAGGCTTATGAAATATGACGCCTTCGAGGCCTATGAAATATGAGAGACGATGCTACTAGTTAAATTTAATTTGGAATTCACTCTTCGCCCGAAGCTTCCACACTCAAAGAAATTCATAAATTTAGACGGTTGAGTCCTCCTCCTCTCTTCTAACTTTGCAAAACCTGCACTCAAAGAAAAATTATGAGTTTGGGGAGGGATGGTTGATTAGTGTCGACTTTAAGACTTTTGGCTTTCCTAGATGCTCCATGTTTCTTTCTTTGTTTGAACTTGTGATCCCTGTATTAATATCAAGTCTTGGCAAATCAATAGTAATAAATTTTTTTTATTTCAAATAGTTATTAATTTAAAAAGAAAGTATGTATAATTTGATCATCGGATGTAAACAAAAATTTCGCCAAATCTTGACTTGTGACATATATGCGAAACTAAGCAAACGTCCTTTATCTGAAGTCTGTCTCCACCCGGTGATCGAATTTGTTATTACATCTTTTGTTGTTGGCTGATGCCTTCTTAGAGTGGCTCCTCATAAATCTGCCTCAGTTTTTGATTTGAAAAAATATTAAATTTTATAATAATGATACTGAGCCTTATGTAGGCTGCCTACGTATCCTGTTACTGGAAGAAATCAAGTCAAATGTAGTTTCAAAGTACATAAAGAAAATTTTACTAAAGTGTGACCGAACTCGATATGGATTGCCTACATATCCCGCCATAGGAATTAGATCAGACGTAGTTAACTATATACATAGAAAAAGGAAATTTTTTATTTCTTTTTTAATGAGAATGGACCCCACTTCGATTGCCTTACTTATCCTACTGTTGGGTAGGAAATAGTTCAAAATTACATTCATAAAAAGTAAAAGTTACAACCAAGAACATATTTAAAGCCATCATGTGATGTACTATCTTGAATTCTTCTTGAGTTGATAGACATCGTGCTTGTTTCGCCGTCCATTGATTACTTCGGTTTCCTTCAAGTTGAATCTTGTGTTATCCTCGAACTTCTCAGATGATTTCTTGCAATGTGTTGTCTTTAGCATCATGTTTGGCATTCAAACTTTATTTGCTTGGTTCTTTATATGTCACAATCTTAGAATTGGCAGATTGTTTTTTAAATTTATGGGCTAAAAAAAAGATAAGAAATAATTGAATAAAATAGCGTGTTAGAAAACAGAAATGCATTCATTGATTATGCGTTTAAGCTTTCTAAAGAAGAGACAAAACAACAAAAGACATGATTTAGGCCTCAAATCTTAGAATTGTGCTATTTCAAAAATTGTTATTACTTGTTCATTCTACCAAGACTCCCGGCGAACCAGGGATGGAGCATAAGTCCGGTTCTTCAAACTCTCCTCTGGTTCGGCTTTCCAAATGGTCGGTGTCTCGATGCTATTTTTCAAAATCATATCTTCTTCATCTATAGCAGTAATGAACAATTTCTCGACCCCTTTCACGAGGCCATCATCATCGACAACTTCCTCTTGAACTCGTGTAGGAAATGACTAGTCCAACATAGAAATTGTCTTAGGCAAAGAAAAGTCAATATCCTTTCTGAGAAGGGCCCATGAGACTTTATTACGATTGCTTCCTTCACCGTGTGTCATGAAAACATGATGATTCCACTCCTCTTTAGTGGCTATCATATTTATTGCAACATTTTCCTGATTTGGCATGGGATTGTTCACATTCGAAAGAGATAGCTGAATTGTTTTATCATCGATTAAATCTTGGATCTTATGCTTGAGGGCAACACAACTTTCAATATCATGTCTAGAAGCTCCTGAATGATATGCACAATATTTAGCTCCTTCAAACCATTCTGAAATGGGATTGGGTACTATGGGCTTTAATATGCCTGCCGCCATCAATCTTTCAAATAATTGAGCTTGGGGTTCAGTCAAAGGTGTAAATTTCGGCGAGGTATTCTTTCATAGTCTGGACGATACTTTGACGTATTTGGATGGTGATTCTGATATTGTTGGGGTTGTTGGATTTGTTGGGAATATTGATATTGTGAATCTCAGTCCGGAATAAAAAGAACGAAACAGAGCAAATTCAAGATACTGCAATGAACAAGGACGCGACTTATTCAAATTTGACAGAAGTCATAAGCTTCGCAGGCCTTGCCTTGCTTCAAAAGTTAAAACCAGCCAAGACTCAAGATCAAGCTTCAAGAAATCTGTAGATAGGAATCTCGTAATTCATAGTTTGATAGACGTATCTAGTCTAGCTTTTTTTTCTCTTCATTTTGGTGTAATAAGGAGCGCAGCAAGCAGTAACAGCAGCAGCAACAGCGAAAATCACAGCTTCTTGGTAGTCCTAGCTACCAAAACTTCCAGAACTACATTGACCTGATTCCTTTATAGCCAAGGATATGTAGGCAACCCTTGAAGCAAGGTTCGGTCAAAGTCCTTTCAAAAATACTTCTCATGGAGTCTGGGATAGGCAAAAATCCCGCAGAATTGCTCATCTTATCTTTGCCCAAAAACCCTACGTGTCTCCGAGCAAAAAGGGGCAGCTGTGAGCACGTGATTTTTGCCGTGCCAGGAATACTCCTATGAATAAATAAAAAATAGTTTTTAATTGTTAGCCTTTATTAGGAATGCATTAGAATTTTTAATTATTTATATTTCTTGTTTGTTTAATTTCTTAAGTAGTTAACTCACGAAAATACCCAAAAAAATAATATCATGCATTGATTTATATTTTAGAATTGAATTAATAATTGTTAGTTTTATAAAATTTAAAAATCATAAAAAAATAGTTCACTTTACACTTTCCTTAATTTTTAATATTTAATTCTTAGAATCTAGCATTATTATAATTTTATAAATAGTTATTTTGGCTTAATTTCACATTTAGGTAAATTAGGATTTTAATTACTAAGTCTTCTAGTTATAAAATAAAAAGAGGAATTAAAAAAAATATAATAAATAAATAATAAAAGAAATTAACAAAAAGGAAACAAAGAAGAAGAACCGGATTGGGTTGGCTTATAATTAAATCAAACCAGGCCCAATCAAGACCAAACCGGACCAACCCAAATCCGTTCCCCCCCCTTTCTAACCAAAATGACCCCGTTTTGTTTTTAAAAGGCTCATCTGAGCCGTTGATCTTAACAGATCCAACGGCTCAGAATTTATCCTATCCTACTATAAATATGTCCTAAACTAACCCTACCCTCCCCCTCCCCCCACTTCCATCGTCCAAACGACCCCTCCCCTTTCTCTTCTAAACCAAACCCTAGCCACCCCTGTTACCTAAGCAGCCATGGCTGGCGCCTCTCAAAACACCCCCAAAAATCATCCACAATCACAACCCAAGCAACAATCAACCCCTTCTCACCCCAAAACTAGAACTATTTCAACCAAATTCCTAAAAAAATAAGAAAATTCGAAACCCTAAGAGTCAAAATCGAAGTTTCGTGAAGACTGATTTTGAACCAAAATGAGTTTTAACCGTGTGTTCTTAACAAGAACACACGGTTAAACTTGATTTTGGTTTTAAAATCATTGAGTTTTAAGAGGTTTTCAGTCCGAGGTAATTTTCTATTTCCATTTTTTTTGTTTTCTTTTAGGTATTATCATCTTCTACTCTTTTCTTTAGTTTTTGTGTTAGTTTTAGTTTTTGATTTAGGAGTCACAAACAGTCCGTTTTTGTTCTTGGTTAGTCCATAGTTTAGCTTAGAGTGGTCGAGTCGATAAGACTCAATAGTGGTTACATTTTAAAGAGGCTACAAATAAAAATAGCCTCTGAAATTTAAGCCCAAAAACGGACTGGTTCGAAAATTAATGCTGGACTATTTGTTGCGAACAGGATCAATTTGAAGCGTTAGGAATTAAAAGTCAAGTTTGGGTAGAAATCAGTAGAAGATTCTGGTAAGCCTTTAACAGTAATTAAATAAAATAAAAAAAAACTTTGGGGG
>MCJB01002237.1:38238-115731 GCA_002018475.1 Nicotiana obtusifolia | reverse complement strand
GGGGGAATGACAGTCACATGCAAAAGAAAAATCTGTTAGGGGAGTGTGAGTGTGGATCGTGTGAGGGGATTTGAATAACAAAAAATCAAAAATCTGGGGAGATTCTGATTTTTTGGGATATATAAGGGGACTGGGGGATAGACTAAAGGGGATTCGGTAAAAAAAACTATCTTTGATTTTGAGAGCAAAATACAGTCACTTTCCCTCTTTTTCTTGAAATAAGTTTCATTATTGCCTCTCATTGCTGCATTTTTAGTGCATTCGAGCTGCTGGCTGATAGTCTGCTTGCTGCCTCTCCGTCTCAATTTGCTTACTGCTATATAGGTACGCCTAAGAGCTTTTTCATAATTTTGGATTTTAGTTGTAAGTTGAAATTGAAGTGTTATTGCTCGAGTTTATGATTTGTTTAATCATCAAAGTTGTCTGGATTTGTTTTCCGTTAGTGCTTAAAATGATGAATGTATGAAAGTAAATTGATCGTTGATTGTGAGCTACCTAGTAATTGTTTGTCTTACTGCTAGCAATGTTTATTTGATTCATTAGAATCCTGAAACTGATCTTCAAACTATTTTGGTAATTATCGATATTTATTTATTCACAACATGGTAATGATGTTTCTGTTGTGACGATGATTGCTTAAACGTATTGGAGAGTGATTAGCGTATGTAATGAGAAACATAATTAGGATTGGTCTGTTAAGAAATTATGTTATAAGTTTATATACTGCATTAGGAGAAGTTACAGTAGTCTAATGCGTCAACCTTGTAATTACTCATTATTTTGTTAAATCTGTTCGAACTTGTTTAAAACTGGTAGTTAATGACTTCTTTTAATTGTATAAAGTAATGCTAAAACTGGTAGAACCCATGTAAGCAGATACGCTGAATTCTGTTGTAATGTATGAATTGTATTTGTGGATCTGGCCCATTTCAGCAGCATTTAAGTCGAAATTGACACTCGAAACATGTTCTGTTTAAGATTAGGCTGTCTCTTCTGAGAATTAAAACATAGTTATGTTGGCTATTTCTGAAATTACTGTAAAATTCGAACTCAGGCTGTTTTGAACAGCAATGACGAATTTTAAAATATGGCCACTGTTCTGGAAATAGAGACGTTGTTGTAAAATTGAGAATGTAGTCGTTGTATGAGGTTAATGGCAATGTTCGTAATCGTGTGTATTGGCTTATTTTAAGCTTATTATTCTGAAAACAGTGCTCTTACTGTAAATTTGGACTGTAGTCTATTTTATTAAGCTGGCTATGCTGAAAAAATAGTGCTGTTAATGTAAAAATCCAGATTATAGTTGTATTTGTGAATTTAATGGCTATGTTTGTAACTAAGCTATGTTGATTGGCTTATTTTAAGGTAGCTGTTGTAGAAATGGTGCTATTAATGTAAAATTCAGAGTATAGTCATCTTTACGAAACTACTGGCTGTGTTTGTAATTGATCATGCTTCGTTTGAATTTGTGCATTTTAAGAATCAAATGGGGCTGTTTCTGAAAGTTAGTCTTAAATTCAAATTGTTTATTTTTATACAGCTAGTGGCTATATTCGCAAATGAACTTATGTTGAATGATTTGTATTGGGCTTAATCCACTATTCACTAGAAACTAATTGGGCTGACTGCTGACATGATTTCCTAATAATGCATAGTGTTAAAAGTTCCTTTAAATTAATAGAGGTGAGCCATATAATTAACAACGATCACTTATGGCCCTCTTAATAGTTAAATATTAAGTTCTAAATAATTATTTCTTAAACGTCTTTCAACTTTAGTAGCTCGTTTCTAGGCACGATTAACTATATTGTGGCTATGGGTATGGTTCCCGTGACATAGTAACAATGTCAATTTCGGGGGTGCCTTTTAGGTAACCCGATTTTAACAACTTTAAATAATAAAAGCTTTCGAACTAATTTGAGGCGTGCCATACCAAACAAAATTTACAAACACATGGCCCTCATGAACTAAATATTTAGACAACTGAGGTGCGCCATTTAGTGAATTTCACGGCCCTTGAAAAACTAAAAACGCGTAGTTTGCTTTAGGCGCGTTATTCTAATAATTCAATTTCCTAAACTCGGGTGCGCATTTATGTGACTCGAATCCAAAATCTCAATGTTTAAATTAAAAGATGTTACAAATTACGGGTGCATTTATGTGACGTGATTTGTGACATATTTTGATTAACATTGTAATTCTCCGATAATTCTAAAAACGGAAAAGCAAAATAAAGTAAAATGTACTATAGGCTAATAATAGGTATAAAAAATCAGATAATAAGCCAATTATAACAATGAAGCGACCGTGCTAGAACCACGGAATCCGAGGATGCCTAACACCTTCCCTCGGGTTAACAGAATTCCTTACCTAGAATTTCTGGTTCGCAAACTTCTTTAAGAAAGTCGAATTTTTTCTCGATTTGGGATAAAACCGGTGACTTGGGACACCGATCTAAAATTTTCAAGTGGCGACTCTGAAAATAAATTATATAATCTCATTTCGAATAATGTCACTTTAATTGGAAAAACTCTTTTATATACTCTTCACGGGGTATACGAAAAGAGGTGTGACATCCGACAAGAACCAAGGTCAAATCCTAAGCCAACTTCCGATATTATTCCTCCATACATACTGTAATCACGTCCGATAGTACCTATTCTAGGTCGAATGACCTCATCTCATCAAACATAACCATTCTATCGACCTGCCAAACCAAAACAACCTAAGGCCACAAACTGTGCATTCCGTGCACCAATAAGCAACGATTCAGATGCACCCAAAAATGGAAAATGACTCAAATAAGAGAACCGTCCCGCAAGCTCAACAAGTACCACCACAACTGCAATGCTATGAACCCGTCATACATAGTATAACCAAGACACACGAATCTAACACAAAGGATCATATCCCAACATAACTCCAATGCAATGCGTGACCCCATCCAAACACCGGTCCTATGAAATACCTCAAGCCACCATGGTTAAAATCAACAACCACACACAATTTGACATCAAGTACATGAAGTGCATGACCATAACCATGTAGAAGCAAATAACACAATATACCACAGCCTGAAAAGACCATAACCAAGGCGTAATCAATCATTTCACACCCCAATCACCATCTAGCTTGAATTCTGCTACAAGGCCCAAACAGTATCGCACCATGTGTGCACATAACCTACGAATCACAGACCCTCGTATCATAGAAGAGGAAAGTATAGAACATATCAGAACATGAACAAGCTCAACTCCAATCAAATGACTCACCCCTCAACGCTAACCATGCTGAGTCAACAAATTCGATCCGGTTTAGAATACATATCCTCATTGGGCCTACCAATGGACCCCCAAATCAACTTCAATCATTCCTAGATAGATAAATAACCCTCCAAAAGTCCACAATGACCTAACTATATATACTACCAGCTGGCTAACTTTAGCCACATCTTCATAGTCCACAACCACGAAACAATCTGCTTCTGAGAACTCACAGTCTCCAAATCCATAGAACACACGAATCACCATAGCTGATACCAACTCCACCACTCGAATATGTAACACATTTCTCATACACGATCATCCCATGAGGAATACTTCTATAATCTTTCGTGCCACATAGCAAAACTATGAATATCAGCAGTCGACCAACTAGGCGAGTGCCACAATACCAATGAAGCATCCGTAAGTCAAAACTCAGTGCGCCTTCTAAATGTACACTATTCTCAGGCAATACCAAACCGTGCCAACATTTTTCTCACCATTTGAAATCGTATGTGCTGCATAAACTAATGACCTTCATTTGAAATTGAACCGTGTACTTGCACATGCAAATCACAATCTCACAACACGCATCGCCTTTATCAGGCCATCATATGAAAACATGAGAACCTCATTGTAAACTCCGAGTCACAAGAAGAATACATACTCAATTTTCTAGAAACCTTCCACTTTATCCCATCTAGGAGAAAATCATAGTACGCAACATACTCCTCATGCCGGTAGAAAATATCCATCTGAATCCGTGGTAGAAATCATCGAGAACTCTACGAAATCCATATGCACATAACCAAGCCATCAGAACTGAATCCCTCTAACTCAACCAAGTCACGCAGGTCACCAAACCTAGGAGTATTGCCACAAAACACCTGTAAAGCCTCATCACATCATAAGAACCAAAAGAACCGAGCATACCGTTACCATACTGATCCAACCTACTACTAAGTTGTCCTATTTCTTCTTAGTTGCCTTCAAGTTAACACTTCGCTTTGCTAGAACACTTCAACCCTTAACTAAACGCTCACCACGAGAGATCCTAGCATAAAACCACTTCTCTCTAAGGCCCACAAGCTGCTGCATTCCCATTTAAACACCCAGAATACTGCATCCGAGATACCCACTCTAAAGAGACCTTATGAGAATCTAAAGTCATTTCCTTAATCTCTATGATACTAAAATATTGAATCCATAATGATACAGAAATATTGCGAGTCTCGACACCATCCGATGCAAATCCCAGATCTTAGCCATATACAAATTCGTAAAATTCTCAATTGCCACATATAAATCTTGAATCCATTAGAACCTTCTCGAGAGTCATCCACTCTACTCAAATCTTAGTTGCACCGCCCAAACGTGCAGAACGACATATGCCCCATTAGCACAATAACACCCAGAGAAGTAATCCACACCTCTAAGCAACCGAGTAAATTCCTACTCCATGCGTACTACATCCTTCACGAATAACAATTCAAATCATTTCATGATTCCCATATACTCATAAAGTGTAATACACCATGCTTCCAAAAATTTCCTTGCTTAAGTCATCCTCAAAACCTGCCTCTACAAGTCATAACCGATCCAAAAGTATGCCTCAGACCGAAACCAATACAACACGTAACCATGTAATCAAATCATCAATAACAAACTCCCCCACTCGGCTCAAAAGCCATAGATCAACGATAACTCACATGCTCATGTGAGTTACTGCCATAATACCGCAGTGAGTTCAACTAAATCCTTCATATTCTCATGTAATACAAATCATATACTACCTCAAATCATTTGCTAAGCTCGCATTCATCCTCGTGACGGTCAGGTCAACTTTCACCACCGATCCAACCTTAAATCGCAACACATATAACCCACTGGTTGAAGGAAACTCTCCATATAACATCATAAGAATCATACATTCGTAGATTACCCCACAGGTGATAACCCACCTGCCTAGCCTCAAACTGACATCTCCTTATACTCTTTCACAGCCACAATTACGACGCACTCACTTAATCTTCCTAAGTCTGAACTCATCCACAAGACATGCGAATCTACTTCGTCCCAAAACTGGGCAACATGAAAGATCCCTCAACACGATCATAACTCGAGGCTATACAACACATCCATAGAAATCGAGCATTCAATATTACTTTCCACATCCCACGCAAACTCTTCTCGCCATATCCAAACCATCTGAACACATACCGCAATCATGTCATACTCATCACATAGCCATCCAACCACTCACCGAGCCATAAATTCTAGTCATAGGGATATTTACTGGACATAGAAGTCCAAAAGCACATGCTCACACAACTGAAAATATCGAGCCTAAGCTGCGGTCCAAATCGGGCATCAAGTCCTCCAGACTGCCCTATCACCAAAACACAAAAAGCACATCTCATACCTCATCCATGGAATCCACAAGCCGTTGATGTATAGCTGATACCGAGAGCTCACATGCGTAGACGAGTGAGTGAAAAGAATTCAAAGAGATACGCTTCAAGTTGAATCAATACCGCATGATAAGAAAAAAAAGATGGGAAGTTTATCCTGAATGCCCAATAACCTCTCGAAGATAGGTATGGACGTCATCATACCGATCCACAAGACTCTACTAGACATTTGCTCATGACTCGTAGAACCTAAGAACCTAGAGTTCTGATACCAACTTATCATGACCCAAAATTTTACTAGTCGTGATAGCAACTAACCAACCCGCTAAGTAAGACAATTTAACAATAATCCAATTTCAGCTGAGGTATACTGAGAGAAATAATGATAATATAACTGAACTTTTATACAAAAATCCTGAGGATTGATAGTATAAATCATGAGCTTCTAAGATTTAGAGTTTACAAAGCTAGTATGAAATAAATACATAATCTGTTCGAAATGTACATAAACATTTTTTTTAATCTAAAGCTACTATGAACAAGAGGCAGTTGTAACCGGAACGCAGGTTCATCTTCAATGCTAGCTCCTGACATACACAACAACATCAACATCCAAAATCTGCACGCAAGGTGCAAAAGTATAGTATGAGTACGACCGACCTCATATACTTAATAAGTAATAAATTTAACCTTAGGTTGAAAGCAGTGACGAGCTTGGACAATGGTCAGAGTCCAACACCAACAGCCAAGAACAACTCGTATAATGAAAATAGTACAAGTAATACTCGAAGATATAATGCTCAGCTTGTTCATAGTTACGAAAAATAGGCATGCCTTTTAGGTATAATAGTGAAACCCAAATCTTTCATCAAAATTACCAAAATATGAGTATATTAGAAAACTGTGATTTTTCCCAAAAACTTTCAACAACAGATAAGATGTTTCATTATCAGATAACACGAAGAAAGTACATCTCTATGCCTACATGTTAATGTGCATGTGAAGTCATAAATGTCACAATATCGTACAACATGAGGAAATGCATCTCTATGCTTACATTCCAAGTTAAATGAAATATACCACAGTGATATACTCATGTGCTCATGCTCTCAGAGTATTCAACCTCACATAGCACGCTCAATCACTCAGCACCTCCCAATCACTCAACACTCTCAATCACTCAGCATCTCCCAATCACTCAACACTCTCAATCACTCGCACTCGACACTCGCACCCAGTAGGTACCTACGCTCAATGCTCGTATGTCATACTCCGGAGGGGCGAATCCTTCCCAAGCACTACTGTAAGCCAATCATAGCATGGTGTAGGGTGCAGCCCGATCCCATCATGAATCAATAAAGCCTGCTGCGACGTGCAGCCCGATCCCATAAATATCACTCACAATCAGGCCCTCGTTCTCACTCAGTCATCATCCTCTCCGGTCTCTCGGCCTCACAAATCTTATGTCAATCAGCCAAATAATGATAACATGATGTGACAAAAAATGATAACATGGATAAAAACAAGATTAGGTAACTACACAGTACCACAAAATCAACCGAGTCATAATTCACACGGTGCACGCCCACATGCCTGTCACCTAGCATGTGCGTCTCCTCAACACCAAACACATAACACATATATTCAGGGGTTCATACCCTTAGCACCAAGTTTAGAAGTGTTACTTACCATGAACAAACCGAATCTAATACCGAGCAAGACAAATAATACTAAAGAAATGTCATCCCGCGTGTACCGACCTCCGAACGGCTCAAACTAGCCAAAAGCAACTCAAGAATATCATATAATGCTAAAGGAAACAAACCCAATCAATAAAGGTGGAATCTTTAATCAAAAGCCCAAAGTCAACCAAAACGTCAAACTCAAGCTCGCACCTCGGGACCCGAAAAAACTCACTAAATCTAATAAAACATTCGATTATGAGTCCAATCATACTAGTTTCACTCAAATCCCACACTGAATCGATGTTCAAAACTCAAATATTCATTTTATGAGATTTTAGACAAAACCCTCCCAATTTCTCTTTAAAATTCATAATCTAGATGTCAAAATCAAAGGTAGATTCATGATATATTATCATAACCAAGTAGAAAATACTTACCCTAATCCATGTGCTGAAAAGTTCCTCCAAAATCGGCCAAATTCGAGCTCCATAGCTCAAAATATGATAAGATGACCAATACCTTCGAAATAGAGTACTTTATACAATGTTCCAGAGATGCCCTTCGCGATCGCGGTCACAAACCTCGCGATCGCGATTACAAAATTTTCCAGGACAATTTTTACCCTATGAAA
This sequence comes from Nicotiana obtusifolia, assembly GCA_002018475.1. NCBI lineage: Eukaryota > Viridiplantae > Streptophyta > Magnoliopsida > Solanales > Solanaceae > Nicotiana > Nicotiana obtusifolia. The sequence goes on along the minus strand of MCJB01002237.1, from coordinate 107,741 downwards.
TCGCGATAATTTCCCCACGATCGCGATGAACAAACTTCCATTAACCCTTCCCAAACTCTTCTCAGAGAACCTGTAGTATATAAGCCATAACTTTTTTTAGTTATATCCAAATGAAAAATGGTTGGATTTCCTAAAAATTATCCACAAAGTGCTACAACTTTCTTTTCTGGATCATCTCCAAATTCCTTCTAGATATCAAGATACAAGCTTCCAAAGTCGGGTTAGTGACATCAGAATTTTCTTCTATGCGATCGCGAAAAGGTTTCCTCGATCGTGATTCACAGGTCCATTTTTCCTATTTTACTCTTCGCGATCACGATCAATTCCACGCGATCGCAACGTATACCCGTTTAGCCAAAAACCAGCAGCTAAAACTAGCTTACAAATGGTCCGAAACCACCCCGAAACTCAACCGAGTCCCTCGGAACCCCGTCTGAACATACCAACAAGTCCCAGAACATAACACGAGCCTATTCGAGGCCTCAAATCACCCATAACAACACAAAACCATGAATCGTCGATCAAGATCAATCTCTTAAATTCATAAACTTTAAACTTCGAACCAAGCGTCCGATTCAAGCATAACCAATCCAGAATGAACTCAAATTTTGCATACAAGTTTCAACTGACATATCGAACCTATTCCAACTCCCGAAATAACAATCTGTACCTGATAACATTAGAGTCAACAAGTCAAACTCATGAACATTCCAAACTTTCAAATTTTCAACTTTCGCCAATGAGTGCCGAAACCTTCTAGAAATATCCAAATGCAAATCTGGGCATACGCCCACGTCCAAAATCACCATCCGGACCTAACAGAACCATCAAAATTTCGATCCGACGTCAAATGCTCAAAAGTCAAACTTGGTCAACTCTTCCAACTTAAAGCTTCCTAGTTGAAAATTATTCTTCCAAACTAATTTCGAATCACCTGAAAACCGAAACCAACGATACACACAAGTCATACTATATCATACTGAGCTACTCATGCCCTCAAACTACCGAGCGAAGTGCAAATTGTAACACACCTCAAATCTATAAAAGTTTCAAGACACGCTAAATATATAATTTAATTTTTTTTTTAATCTTGCCTTGAGTGCATAAAAGAACTATAATTCTATTACGAATTTAAATCCTTGTGATTGACTTTTGAATTACTTCTCTATTTCATCATTAGAAAAATATTAATAATTTTAAAATTATTAATTATTAAAAGTGATATCATTAATCATTAGTTAAGGTTAAAAAAAAAGAAGAAAGAACAAAAAGACAAAATAACAAAAAAGGTGGGGAACAAGCCTAAAGCCCTTGAGCCCATAAAGGGCTGTTGAAAAGCGAAAGGCTTAAAGGCTTAAGCCTTGGACGAAAGGGGGGTTGGGAAAACTCCAAAGAAACCAACGCGACAAACTTCTGCAGATAAGAAACAGAAGCACGTCCTAGCGAAATATTCACCAAGCAACGGAAAATTCTAGATTTCTTTATAAATCATTAGTTCTTAAACTCAGATATATACAATCTTCTATCAATCCATCTAATTCGGGGGAATATCTGAATGGTAGTACAACGGTAGAGGTTGGGATAACTAAATATTATAATGGGAGTATTTTTAAACCTTTTTTGATAGTACAAGGATATATTTGACCCTTTTTCAGTTTAATTATTGTTAAATTTCAAAACAGTAAAAAATTAAATAGGAAAAAAAATAAGAATATAATAATTAATTTATTACAATTAATTTTTGGGGTTAAGATTTATCGTCTTGCAAGGTGGCTCTCCATATTAATAATAAAATATATTTTAATGGATAAAAACAAGGAATTGGGAGTCTGTTAATTTTAAGGGGCAAATATGAGTTAGTCTGCTCATGATAAAGCTATATCTAGGACCAAAGTCAACAATGGAGGGCAAACTTGTTTTATTTCTCATAGTCGAGGGGGAAAATATGAACCAATCCAGTAATAATAAGGATATCTTTGTGATCAAATACAAAATAAGGGCAATGTGCTCTATTTCCCATAGTTGAGGGGCATTTTTGCCCTTTTCCATTTTAACTATAATTTAAAATTATTCTTTATTATACAATTTGATAAAGGTCTCGAACTATATTATAGAAGGTAAAATTAAGATTAATTTGGATTCACGTCATGGAGTAATTTATACTTTATGTAATGGGTCCAACTATCGCAGTGTATAAATAATTATTTTATGTAATTAATTACTTCATATCAAATATGATCTCTATGGAGCAATTAATTACTTTATGTAATGAGTTCGACTATTGCGGAGTAATAACGAATCTAAAATTTTATTGAAAAGTTTATTGATAGGAAAAATATCACATCAACTTTTAAAATTTGAATAATTCAATGTATTTAAATTCTTATAAATTATAAAAAGTCAAAGATATTGTCAAACATTAATTTCGGATATCCCCGAAAGGAAGTACTCCTTAATAATTTAGAAAATTTTAAATCTAATAACACGCTCTATATTTAATATTGTCAAATTTTAGGTGATTAAGGTAGCGCATAATAAATTGTGGTCGCAAAACGTTGATTAAAATGTTTTCAAACTAATTATCTCATTGATTATTACGAAAGAAATATCTTTGTTTTTGATCAATTCATATTCATTTATCTCCTTAATTAAACTTTTTTTTTTTCTGTAGAAGGTTGTGATAAGTAGATGTGTACGAGTTAGCTATATTTTGGTTGGCTTTTCCTTCAACTGGATTCTCAAGATTTGATGTTATTCTTTTGCATCTATATAATATTGCTTTATTAAGCAACTTATCTTGGAGAATTTGAAAGCGAACAATTCCATTATGTTGACTTAAATTAGATACTAACTGATACAACTCTCTCTCTCTCTCTCTCTCTCTCTCTCTCTATATATATATATATATATTAGATATTACATGGCATCTAATTATTTTTGTGCAAAAGTGGTGGTTCTGAGCTTTTCTACTGTCTTAGTTTTGTTACATGTTTTTTACCTAGAAACCTTGTCCTTTTTCCTTTTTTAATTTTGGTGTATCATGCTAGTATGAACGTGTAAAGATTGATTCTTTTTGCTACGTTTGTTGTGGGATAAATTTATACTTTTGTACATATCCAGCCTTAGTTTCCTTGCACTAGGTTAGTTACTTGCCAAGTTTCAAAGATCTTTGTTAACCCTTTTTCTTGTATAATATTTTCCAAAGACAGAACATGATATTTCTGATAATCGTATAACAATAAGACGGATGTGTATGATGCATTTCGTTCTGCCACTCATAGTGCTCTTAAGACTTAGCAAGGCCTAATTTTATTCTGATATGGGAAGTTACACAGAGAAAGAGTATTTAAGTTAATAATTTACCTCCAATTGAAAAGTGTGTACAAATAATTTACCTCTAAGGAAGAAGTATTAACACCAAAACATTTCCATTTCGATGCTTTTAATTAAAGATTGAGGGATTTCAAGCTAAGTTTAATGTGGATTATATTCCAAGAGAACTTCTCCCTTTTAAACGCTTCACATATTATAGTTTCATACATACTGTGTTTTGGAAGACATAACCAGAAAATCTCAAGCCACATTTTCTTACATATAGATTAAAGATAAAAAGAGAGGTCGATATCGCTTGATATGATTTGATCGATCATGTTCTAGATATCTACCTTCAAATATACCATTCCATGTGTGTAAAACCTTGATGAGGAGACCGTAAACAGACAAATAAAAGTTATGCTTTTGCTGCCTCGTTGGAGTTTGGTTGATCTCGCTTCAGCTGATACGCATTTGCTTTTCATTAAGAGTTAAACAATGAAAAGGACCACTAATTAGTTCTTAGCTAAATTGTTGCGACTTGAGAAGTACCACGAATCATAAAGTTAAACTAGCTAGGAGATAAGGGCATTGGCATGGTAGCCTTTCTCATCCTCCACGTGTCTCATCCTTCTCCTTAAGGTTTTATTATGGTTATTAAATCAATAAATGTAAAAACAAGTAGTTTTTATACACTTATTCATTACGTAACTATGATTAAGTGATATGTATTCTAGCAAACAGGGACGTATCTAGTGCAAAGATTACGAGTTCACGTGAATCCAATAACTTTTGTTTAGATTCTGTATTTGTATTAAAAATTAATTAAATATATGAATATTTAGTTCGGAACCCAATTCGTTGGTTCGTTTATTATAGTATATTAACTCGATATTGCTGTAAGAACCCATAAACTTAAAATTTTAAATTCACCTCTACTAACAAATATGTTTTTCTCTTATTCCTTTCTTCATTTATGATTGAATATTTGGTTGGTATCATAGACATAGAAGAATCACACCAATCCATCTGTTTTTAAAAAATATTTGTAATTGATGTTAGCAAAAAGTAAGCGCCTAGGCACCCAAAGATGAGGAAGATTTAGTAATCAATAAAATACTTGGAGGACGAATTCATATAAACCAATTATGCAATCACTTCCGCGACGATTACTCCTACTTGGTTTTCCCTCAGTTAAAGACTTTGGTTGATCTCCCTTAAGCAAATGAGCTGGTAGCTCATGAAACGGACCAATTAGGTCTTGGCTAAATTGTTGAGACTTTGAGAAATACTATCTAGTCCCTCTGTCTCATTTTAGGCGTTAACGTTACTAAAAGTGTTTGGCTCAAAATACTTGTCAATTAAAAAAGTTTATTAATAATAATAATAATAATAATAATAATAATAATAAGAGTGCACATTTGTATAGGGATAAAGGTAAATTAGTTAAAAAAATATTCCATGCGTTTCAAATTAGATGAGGTACTGTCCTTTTTAGTCTGTTTTAAAATAAATGACATATTTTTAAATTTAAAAATAATTCAACTTTAAACTCTTCATTCTACCCTTAACGAAAAGCTTTTATAACCACACAAATATTATGACCCATAAAGCTTTTACCCCTTAAGCTTTTAAGACCACAAGTTTCAAAAGTCTTCTGTCTTCTCTTAAACTCTGTACCGAATTAAACTATCTCATCTAATATAAAACGGAAAGAGTACTTCTTTTTAATGATTACTTAAAAGAACATGCAAAATAAAAATGTAAACATGATAACTACAATATGGGACGGAGGGAACAGTAAAGTTAAAGTGAGAGACAATGGCATTGGTACTGGGAGCCTTACTCATCCTTTTCTTTAATAAGGTTCTATAACATCCTCGTTAACTTCAATATTTCATGTTAGTACAACTTACAACCTATAAGGAACCCTAATTACTTTCTCGATAAAATACGGATGAACTTTTACGTGCTACTTCGCAAATTCGTTCTTTGGGAAGATAGTGCAATACCCACCAACCAATCAGGATTTAATTAAATTTATAAGTTTAAAATTTTAGTCTTTTTATTCGGGGCGTATCTAGGTCTTGGTGTATAGGTTCACATGAATCCATATTCCTCTCCCTAAATTATGTATAATAATTGTATACGGTAAAAATCGAGCTCGTGGTGCTTCCTAGCCTCCGACATGGTAAGCCAGGCTCGAGACATGGCAATAAAGGAGTGAAGATTGACCCCAAGTCCCACCGGGCTAGAACCCGGAGATAGGACGCCTACCTTCGAGAATATCGAGGTCATGATCCCGAAATCGGTCCCAGCCTCAAACGACTTCGAAGAAACATTTTCAGCATAGCCAACGGAAGACCGAAATATCCGTGATCGGCCGGATATTACGGCGAGAATCTCGGCACATACCGATAATGAACCAACAATCAGTAAATCCAAAGATTTTTTACCTTTTATAGAATTATACCTAAAGTAGGACTTCTCTACTATATAAAAGGGGTCTGATAATTCTATAAAGCACATTGAAACACGCATTCCAAGGCAATATATTAATATTTGTCCTGTTATTAGTTCTTCTGTTTTTGTTCGTCAGTGCTTGTTGGTACGAGTCCAGATCGAGGGTAAATATTTCACTAAGGCTTAAATCGTCTTCCTCGTGTGGTTTGAACTTACTTCGTCCTTATTTATTTAATTTGTCTCTATTTACTGCTTTGTGTCAAATAAATCCGCGTATTCTCAAACCACTTACAAATTTAATTGTTATCCGATTTTGAGGGTAAACAGTTTGGCGCCCACGGGTGTGGTGCTGAGGATAATAGTGGCTATTTGATACAAATTTCTGTAACACACATTACTTCACTATTGTTCTTTGCAGTGTCTCTAACTTCAGGTTAAAGCTCAACATGTCAAACTCCCAGTCAGCACCTCTACATGTTGACGACGAGTTCGGTCATCACGACAAAAATAACAACATAGTGCCCAGTGGCGAGATACCACCTGTTGATCCTGCCGGAATTTCGATCGCTGACCCGATTGACGCCAATTCGCATATGGCCATCAACACAAATCTACCTACCGACCCCAAGAATAGTGTACGTGGTGAAGCCCGATCAGCAGCCCGAAATACACAAAATGATGGAAGGGATATGATCAATTTACGGGTGATTTTCGAAATGTTGCAGGCTCAATAGGCGACGATAGCCCAGTTACAGAACCAAAGCCGCGCCCCGAGCAGAATTGAACCCGATCCATCTCGGAAAGTCACTCGCAAAAACGAACCGGTCGCAGAGAGGCCGAATGAAATTACTTGGGGACCAACCCCAAAATCATAAAGATGCCCGACGAACTGACGAAACGGGTAGAATCAGGAGAGAAGAAAATGGAAGTGAATGACAAAAAGGTGAAAACCTACAATTCAAGGGTTTACCAAATCCCAGGTCACCGCCGATATTTAAAGGCTTGGATTCCAAGAAGTTTGTTTAAAAATATTTTCCTCCGAGCACAGCTACATAGCCGATCCCTAAGAAGTTCCGCATGCCCTAGATTCCTAAGTACAATGGAACGACCGACCCAAATAAGCATATGACCTCCTATACATGTGCCATCAAGGGAATGAATTGGAGGATGATGAAATCGAGTCTGTCTTGTTGAAAAGTTCGGGGAGACCCTGTCAAAAGGAGGTATGATATGGTATCATAACTAACCTCCTAATTCTATTGACTCGTTTGCTATGCTTGTAGATTCCTTCGTAAAAGCACACGCCGGGCTATCAAGGTCGAGACCAGGAAGTCAGACCTTTTCAAAGTAAAGCAGAGGGATAACGAGATGCTCAGGGAATTTGTGTTCGGGTTTACTTAACTTATCAGTAGTTGCTCCAAAAATTATATCATTAACATATATCTAAACTACCAAGAGATCTTTACCACTTTCTTTCAAGAATAAAGTATTGTCAAAATTACCTCTCTTGTAGCATGCTCAAGCAAGAATTTTGATAATCTTTCATACCATGCTCTTGGAGCTTGCTTGAGCCCATAAAGTGCCTTGTCAAGCTTGTACACATGATAAGGACATTCCTTGCTTTCAAAACCCGGAGGTTGCTTGACGAACACTTCTTCCTTTAGATAGCCATTGAGGAAGGCACTCTTGACATCCATCTGATGGAGAGTGAATTCCATATAAGCAGCATAGGCTATGAGGAGTCTAATTACCTCCACTCGTGCACCTGGAGCAAAAGTCTCGTCATAGTCTATTCCTTCCTCTTGACTATATCCTTGAACCACCAATCTTGCCTTGTTCCTTGTAACTGTTCCATCTTCTTCAAGTTTGTTTCTAAAGACCCATTTTGTGCCAATTACTGATTTGTCCTTGGGTCTTGGTACCAGATGCCTAACTTGAATTCTCTCAAATTGGTTGAGTTCATTTTGCATTGCATTCACCCAGTTTGCATCCTGCAAAGCCTCAACAAAGTTTAATAAGAGATAAGAAAGCATCAAAAGTACAAAGATTCTTCAAAAAATATCTAGTTTTGATTCCAGAGGTTGGATCAGTAATTATGTTCTCAATGAGATGAGAACTTTGATACTTGTAAGGTTTCACAACCAGCTGATTTCCCCTAGATATTCCTTTAATATTTTGTTGCTGAGGAACAGGTTCATGGATAGGTTCCCTCGAGGTTAGAGGATCAGTTCTTCTTTGTTCAGTTTCCCTTATCAAGTTGCGCTGGGTGGAAGGACCTGTTCCATCCCCTATTCCTTCCTCTTGTGCAGCTTCAGTCTGGGCTGTGGTTTCATTTGAGTTTCTTACCAGCCTAATTGCTTCATCATCATCATGTTCCTGCCTCTCAGAGAGAATGTTAGTTTCATCAAAAACCACATGTACACTTTCTTCTACACACACAGTTCTTTTGTTATAAATGTTATAAGCTTTACTATATGAAGAGTATCCCAAGAATACTCCCTCATTACTTTTGAGATCAAACTTACCTAGGGAGTCTTTACCATTATTGTGCACAAAGCACTTGCATCCAAATGCCCTAAGATGGGATATGTTTGGCTTTCTCCCTTTAAGTAAATCATAGAGAGTCTTCTCAACAAGAGGTCTAGTCATGCACCTATTTATGATGTAACATGCAGTGCTTACAGCTTCTGCCTAGAAACTATGGGGCAGTTTACTAGAAAGAAACATAGTCCTAGCCGTTTCTTCCAATGTCCTATTCTTTATCTCAAATACTTTATTTTGTTGTGGAGTCCTAGGAGCAGAAAAATTATGATATATTCTATGCTCATCACAAAATTCAGTAAATTTAGCATTCTCAAATTCAGTACCATGATCAGACCTAATTGATGCAAGTTGGTTACCTAGTTGTTTAAGAGTTTTTCTAACAAAAGAAGTGAACATGTCAAATACTTCATCTTTAGATGTTAAAAACAATATCCAAGTAAACCTAGAGTAATCATCAACAAGCACCATCACATATCTCTTACCACCTCTGCTCAATGTTCTCATTGGTCCACAAAGATCCATATAGACCAGTTCCATCGTCCTGGTGGTGCTTACCACTTTCTTGCTTTTGAAAGAGGATCTTACCTGCTTCCCCCTTGCACAAGCCTCACAAACTTTATCTTCCTTGAACTTAATGTTAGGCAGCCCTATCACCAAGTCCTTGGAGACTAGTTTGTTATGACTTAGACTGGCATGTCCAAGTCTCTTGTGCCAAAGGAGGGATAATTATCCAACACACTTAATCAAGTGAGTTCATTATCTGAAAGTGTGGCCAGATCTACAACATATATGTTATTCACTCTTTTTCCTTGCAAAACTATCTTGTCAGTGGTAAGACTAATCACAAAGCATTTTGTAGAGGTGAATGCTACCATGTTACCTTTATCACACTATTGTGATACCCTTGTTAGACTGTACTTCAGTCCATCTATCAAGTAGACGTTCTCAATAGAGTGAGAATCAGTCTTACTTACCTTTCCAACCCCAATGATCTCATATATCTTCCCATTTCCAAAGGAGACGTTACCTCCTTTAAGCTCATCAAGTGAAAGGAATTGGTTCTTGCTTCCTGTCATGTGCTTTGAGCAGCCACTATCCATGTACCATATTTGGCTGCTCCCCTTCACTTGGACCTGCAAAAGGGAATCGGGGGTTAGTCTTAGGAACCCAAATTAGTTTGGGTCCCTTTCTGTAGGAAAAAGGATGAATCAAATTCTTTTCAACCCAACTTGATAGCCTATTCTTCCCTTGAACAGATTCTTTATTCTTTTGACTTGCACTTTCATTACGTCGATGTGGATTACCTCATGAAATAGCAATAGAACTTTTCCAGACATTTGTAATTCGTGGTCTAATTAGACAACATCTTGCTTTGAACATAGGAGTTACTAAGAGTAAAATTCGAGAAAAAGAGCCGATTGTTTGGGAAATCCTTCAAGAAGTTATGTAGGGACATCCTGTATTGCTGAATAAAGCACCCACTCTGCATAGATTAGGCATACAGGCATTCCAGCCCGTTTTAGTGGAGGGGCGCGCTATTTGTTTAAAATACATCCATTAGTTTGCAAGGGATTCAATGCTGATTTTGATGGAGATCAAATGGCTATTCATGTACCTTTATCCTTGGAGGCTCAAGTAGAGGCCCGTTTACTTATGATTTCTCATATGAATCTTTTGTCTCCGGCTATTGGGGATCCCATTTCCGTACCAACTCAAGATATGCTTATTGGACTCTATGTATTAATGAGCAAAAGTCATCGAGGTATTTGTGTAAATAGATATAATCCATGTAATCGCAGAAACTATCAAAATCAAAAAAGAAGTGACAATAGTCACTATAAGTATACGAAAGAACCGTTTTTTTCTAATTCTTATGATGCAATTGGGGCTTATCGGGAAAAAACAAATCAATTTAGATAGTCCTTTGTGGCTCCGGTGGCGACTCGATCAACGCGTTATTACTTCAAGAGAAACTCCCGTCGAAGTTCACTATGAATCTTTAGGTACTTTTTATGAGATTTATGGACACTATCTAATAGTAAGAAGTCTAAAAAAAAAAAAAAACCTTTTTATATACATTCGAAACACTGTTGGTCATACTGCTCTTTATCGAGAAATCGAAGAAGCTATACAGGGGTTTTCTCGGGCCTATTCATATGGTACCTAACATAATTCTATGATTCCCATGGGACTTCAGGGCTCTCCGGTTCAGCTAGGTCCATAATTCCGGAATTTATACGCGAATCAAGATCGATAAAAGGAAGTTTTACAATCACCAACTCAAACCCATTTTCGAATTCTACTCAGCGGAATATGGAGGTACTTATGACAGAACGGGCCAATCTGGTCTTTCACAATAAAGCGATAGACGGAACTGCCATGAAACGGCTTATTAGTAGATTAATAGATCACTTCGGGATTGGCATATACATCACATATCCTGGATCAAGTAAAAACTCTGGGGTTCCAACAAGCTACTGCTACATCCATTTCATTAGGAATTGATGATCTTTTAACAATACCTTCTATGGGATGGCTAGTTCAAGATGCTGAACAAGAAAGTTTGATTTTGGAAAAATACCATCATTATGGGAATGTAAACACGGTAGAAAAATTACGTCAATCCATTGAAATATGGTATGCTACAAGTGAATATTTGCGACAAGAAATGAATCCTAATTTTAGGATGACTGATCCTTTTAATCCAGTTCATATAATGTCTTTCTCGGGAGCTAGAGGAAATGCATCTTAGGTACATCAATTAGTAGGTATGAGAGGATTAATGTCAGATCCTCAAGGACAAATGATTGATTTACCTATTCAAAGCAATTTACGCGAATGACTCTCTTTAACAGAATACATCATTTCTTGCTACGGAGCCCGTAAAGGAGTTGTGGATACTATTGTACGAACATCAGACGCTGGATATCTCACTCGCAAACTTGTTGAAGTAGTTCAACACATTGTTGTACGTCGAACGGATTGTGGCACCGCCCGTGGTATTTATGTGATTCCTCGGAATGGGATGATGCCAGAAAGGATTTTTATCCAAACATTAGTTGGTCGTGTATTAGCAGAAGATATATACATGGGTCCGCGATGTATTGCCACTAGAAATCAAGATATTGGCATTAGACTTGTAAATCGATTCATAACCTTTCAGGCACAACCAATCTCTATTCGAACTCCCTTTACTTGTAGGAGTACATCTTGGATTTGTCGATTATGTTATGGCCGGAGTCCTACTCATGACGACCTGGTTGAATTGGGGAAAGCTGTAGGTATTATTGCAGGTCAATTGATTGGAGAACCGGGTACTCAATTAACATTAAGAACTTTTCATACCGGAGGAGTGTTCACAGGGGGTACTGCAGAACATGTGCGAGCCCCATCTAATGGAAAAATCAAATTTAATGAGGATTTGGTTCATCCGACACGTACACGTCATGGGCATCCCGCCTTTCTATGTTCTATAGACTTGTATGTAACTATTGAGAGTGAAGATATTCTACATAATGTGAATATTCCACCCAAAAGTTTGCTTTTAGTTTAAAACGATCAATATGTAGAATCAGAACAAGTAATTGCTGAGATTCGCGCAGGAATATCCACTTTAAATTTTAAAGAGAAGGTTAGAAAACATATTTATTCTGATTCAGACGGAGAAATGCACTGGAGTACCGATGTCTATCATGCACCCGAATTTACATACGGTAATAGATTCTTTTGCAGTGCATTCACTTTTATAGTGTCCTATTTTACCACAGTTGTGTGCAAATCTTGTTCTCAGGAAGTGTGAGGTACATGCTTTTGGGATCCCACTTAAGTGCCAGGTTCCCAAAGCCAAGTCCTCTTCTGGTTCTACTTTGGTGTTCTTGTAGCCATGAAAGTGCATCAGAGGACCTGTGCCATTTATAAGTTCTGTTTAGCTCATGATTGACCTTGCTTAGATCCTCCTTTAGGATTCTACCTGCTTATCCCTTTATACAACTCATCTTTCATTTTTCTTACATTTTCTTCTAGAGTGAGTTGTGTGTGATCAGCTGTCTTTTTACCTGTTCCTACTTTCAGCTTTAGATTTTCAGATCTAAGCTCTAGGATAGTTGAGTCAAGTGCATGAACCTGGTTCTTCAATACATTATTTTCACCTATAGTTTCACTAACCTTAAGTTCTAGGTTTTTGCACATAACCTTCAAAATCGCACATTCTTTAGACAACTGTTCCTTTTCATTGTTTACATCCTCAAATTCATCAATTAGTTCTAGAAGTAACTCAGATAACCTTTCGTTAGACAACAATTTAATCTTGTCTTGAGATGAATTACACATACCTCAGATTCATCATTAGATTCTCCAATGGCCATAAGTGCTTGTTCATCCTCATCATTGTCTGAGCTTTTATTTGAGCTTTCTCCCCAAGCAACGACCATAGCCTTGGTTGATCCTTTGTTATTGATTTTCTTGGGTTGAACCTGTTCCTTCTTCCTGTTCCGTCATTCAGCTCTTTCCTTCTTCCATTCGATTTCCCCATAAAGGATAGTTCTTGATGTGGTGATCAGTCTTTTCACACTTGTAGCAGCCATCATTGGTCTGCTTCTCAGGAGCTTTTGACTTGCTATAGTTTCAACTTCTTGAAGAACCTTTTCCTCTCCTTAGGTACTTCTTGAAGTCCTTGGTGATCATAGCCATTTCATCATCTTCTAGATCAGAACCTTCAGTGATTCTGAGTGCCAAGCTCCTTTCCTTATTAGGTACATCCATTTTCATGGTTTGTCTCCTAAGTTAATAGGCAGTGAGATTTCTAATTAATTCATCCAGTGGGAGAGTGGCAATATTCTTTGATTCCTGAATGATAGTGATTTTGCTCTCCAGAGTGATAGGCAAAACCCTAGTCAGTTTCTTCTCGACTCTATTTTCTTCAGGAATAATCCTTCCAAGAGACTTTTATTCATTTTTCAGTGTAGTGAACCTTGTATACATCTCTTGAATGGTTTTTCCTTCCTTCATAGCAAAGAATATAGTAGAGTTCCTCTGGATCTCTTCACCTGATGTGTTCCTTTATGAGCCACTTGCAATGTATCGCAAATTTGCTTAGCAATGATACAACTTTGAATTTTGCTGTACTCATCTGGACCAAGTCCACAAACAAGCCATTTCTTGAATTTAGCATTTTCCTCCCATTTCTTCAAGTCCTCAACGGTGCAATTCGCTCTTGTCTTTGGCACCTCTATTCCTCAGCATTTATCTTCAAGGTAGCTAGTGGACTATCAGTGACAATGTCCCATAACTCATAGCTCATAGTCTTCTCCTATAATCATCATTTCTCGTGCACTGATTATAGAAGGACGTGGTTCTTCTAAGTGTTCCTTATACTAGTGTTGCGAAAATAGTAAATGCGGAAAGTAAAGAGCACAAGTATTTTTACGTGAAAAATACCCAGCTCAAAAGGTGAAAAAACCACGACCTACTACTTAGTAGGATTTTTTCCAACACTTCACTAAATAACTAAGCAAAATAGTATTTACAAAACTCTTTGTAAACATAAGGATTACCTCTAATCCCGTTGTGGCAACTAACCTCTAATTGTTGCGACAACTTCAAGTTAACTCTAACTTGAATACTCAGAGTATCTAATACAATTGCCTCTAGATAAAGCTGAAAGGTACAATTTGAAAAGCCCTACTACAATTTAACTATAATAGAAGACAGGCACTTGGAACTGGTTCTTCTATCTGGTTCATGTAGCTTCAAGTTCGCACACTTGACTAACACAAGAATTGTTTGCAAAATGCCTTGCTATTTTGTTCTCAACTCAAGGTTAACTTCAGCGTTTGATCGTGCTTGTAGAATGAGAACATCCTGGAATATATAGAGTTAGTAGAATAAGAATAACTAGAGTTCTAATGCTATACTCTTCTATGGTAGAAGAGTTCTAGTTATCTTCAACTTCTAACTCCTTCCTTATCTTGGGTAGAGTTCTCTTCGAGTAAGAAGTCCTTTCCCTTATCATTTATGCAATCTTTTCGTTCAGAAGATATCAGATATAACCACTTAAGCTTATCTCCTTCATGTGCATGCCTTGTGCTTGAATCTACCCGTGTCTGTGTACACTGTGTATGGACTTGATTCATGCTTGAGTTCTTTTGTCAATCATCAAAACAAACTTCACTTGGGCCGAACAGATTTGAATAGTTTGCTGATTATATTACCTACTGATTTGCATGCCAGTGTGTTTTCTTTTTGCTTTGTTTAAAGATATATGAACTCATTTTGTTTTAGTTTCTCACTCGGTGTCCGGTATTCATATTGGAGTCCGATTATATCTGGATTCGCAACGGATAGAGCCCCATTTGATAGTAGCGCTCCCTACCAAAGATTTTTTCATACCCAAAATTCAAACACAAGACTTCTAGTTAAAGGAGGAGCAATCCAATCCATTGTACCAAATCCTTTGATGGTTATGGAATCATAACAGCTCATTCATTATCCTTTCAAATATAACTGGCAAACTGAGCTTAAAGTATGCCTGCTTGAAAGTTTTAGTGCTTACATTTACATCTGTACCTAGAAAGTCCCACCGTGCTCGTTATCTAGCCATCCATATATTAATTTTAATACATTATAATAGATTGCAAATAGCTTATGGCTTATATAGAAACTGTTCCTAGTGATAAACATACATTTAACCCAAGGAAGCTGTTAGAAGAGAAAACTACTACTAGTACGTACATTATATTTACTTATTTACTCCATTTAGAATCTTTTACAAATTGAGATTTCCAAAGTACTACACGCACGATGTCAGGGTTCAAATATTAGAATAAGGTAGATGTCTGTACGGCGGTACCCTAGCTTTGACTATGAGTTGATTTTGAACTCTCTATAAAAACCCAATCTGTGTGTACCTTTGTGCCTCTCACTTCATGAGGAAAACAATCACTTTCATGTTTTTTAAGAAAGAAAAACTCACTGTTCAAAAATGAGTTCCACTCGTTTCATACAATTATCACTCCTTGTTATGGTCGTTGATTTACTTGTCCTAGAGCAGTCCTCTTCTGCTCATACTCAGTTGGGTAAGTACAGTTATATCCATTTCTCTTTTTTTTCCCTCCTTTTGGTGTGTTTGGTAGGATCGAAATCATTTTCCGAAAAATATTTTCAGAAAAATCACTTATTTTTCAGAAAATGTTTTTATTCGATTTTTGATTTGAATGTGAAAAATACTTATATTTATTAAAGAGTGATAATAAAATTAGCAAACTAGAGTGGGTTTTGATGAATTATTTTTGTATAAAAAATTCATAATAATGTCAAAGCGTTGGCCGGTTAAGGCAATGATGTCATGAAGCTAAGATTTATGATAATTGTGAAGTAAAATAACTTCGGCTCCAGAGTGAAGGGAGTCACTTCTCTGTTTTAGTGAAAAATATTTGTCCTGGAAAATGTTTCCTAACAACCAAACATTAGAAAATAAATTTATTTTTTGAAAATAGTTTTCCATTCCATTACCCTAATTAGGAGCACTGGCTTTTTCTTTTACTTTTCGCTAAATTCTTGGTCTTCTAAGCAGGAATAATAAGGAAGATTGGAGGAAGAAAAATGCTAGAAAATGTCCATCTTCAGGGACCGGAAAAACATCACATTAACGTTCAGGTTCTCTTTCTCATTCAACACCCCCTTCTGCTGAAAATTAATCTGTGATTTTCTACAAGTTTGATGAAAAATTTATCTTGCAAAAAAGATATTCTTGTGGAAGAAATGTAATATCCAATATATATAAAATCTTATATGTAGAACAATATTCTATATATTTATGTATGCTACTAAATTGTCTAGAATATCTAGTGTTCTAGCATAGATACGATGTCTTCCATCATTTATAATTAACCAAGCCACAAGACAATATATCGAAATCCAAGAACATGGTTGCTATCTTAAGTCAGTAAGATTTTACAATATTGTTATATATAATTTGTTAAACTCTTCCCTGAAAGGTTTTGTATCAAAAATACTACAAGTATAAGAGCTCTTTCTTTTTTTTCCAAGGATAAGTCTTGTTGCTATTCTACATCTTCAATTTTATATTCAATTTCAATCAGCCTTTCGGTGCATCAACACCTTTCCCGGTCCTCTTCCAAAAATGTAACACATATATAGACGCTACACATGTTTAAATGCATTGATAGTGCAAGTTTTTATTTGTATTGTCATTGTATATTAGTTAAGAGCTCCTCTAACAAGAAGTAGAAAAAATATGCTAAGTAGTACTCCGTCTGTTTCAATTTATATGATGCATTTTCTGTTTTAGTTTGTCCCAAAAAGAATAATATCTTTCTATATTTAGATAAATGATTTAACTTTAAACTTCCTATTTTATTCTTGAACAGATTTATAGTCATACAAATATGTGTAGATTATGTTAGACCACATATTTCAAAAAAAATTCATTTTTTTAAATTACGTGCCAATCAAAGTACATCACGTATGTTGGGACGGAAGGAGTACCAATTGACTAAAATCTAAAACATTGCTTTGGGATATATACTTGCATTCTGATACAATGAAATATATGATAGGTGGAAACACTTGAGTCCATTGCAGCATCGAAGAAAGCCAGCTCCAGCAAGACAACTTTGAAGGCACATCATCATGAGAGAGCAAAGAAAGATGATTCTGATCAGTTTCTTGATGCGGCAGATGAAGTAGCAAACCTGATGTGGAAGGATTATAGTGGAAGGGCCAGGCCTCGCCGCAAGCCTCCAATCCATAATTACTATCCTACAACTAAAAATTAGAAGTTATGTTGCTCGATTCTCAAAATATGTTGCTGCATTCGTATCGGATCCTCCAAAAAAGTTAAAGCATTATTTTTGGAGGATCCAACACACATCGATCAATATTAATTAAGAGGTCGAGCAATATAGAAATTAGAAGTACACTTTATGTTTAATTATATTACTCTTTACCATAGTACTTAAGTGATGTTTAGGTTTGGGCCTCACAATTTTCCACCCTATAAGTGAAGTGCCCCTCGAATAGTATAAATTATTGGGATAGATCACTAATCTTCTTTTGGCTACTTTGTTTTTAAAAACAAGCATAGGGAAGTTGTTATGTGACCTACCTATTTTGGATATTGTCACTGTATGTAATAGGGTTGTAGAATTGATTAGGCACTGTACATTTGGTTGTATTCTTTAAGTGTTGTCAATGTTAGTGTGGTTTTATTGAGTCTTGTTATTATTGTCTCACTTACATATAGTAAACTTCGTTAAGTCAAGTTCTGCTTAACTTGTGTGTTTTAATGACAAGTTCTGCTTAACTTGTGTGTTTTAGTGGTAAAGTTATGAGTGGTAGCAGATAACCGCTAAAAAAAAGTGACAAGCAACCGTTATTTAAAAAAAAGGCAAAGTTATAAGAGAGGTAAAAATTTAGTATCTACAAGCTGCTTTGGATACCAACAAAACAACCAACATAGTAGAATCCCACTAGTGAGATTTGGGGAGAATAGAGTGTACGTAGATCTGACCCCTACTCCGAAAGAATAAAGAAGTTATTTTCGGAAGACCCTCGGCTCAGCGACAATAGGTCTGTAACAACAACAGTTGTGGATATTATTGATATTTAAAAAAAAAATGAAGTTGTGGATCCAACCCCATTTGTTCAAAGGAAAAACTAAAAATAAGATAAGGGAGGAAATTGATAGAGAAAATCATTAGAAGAAAAAAAAAGGCATAAACATGTGATATCACGACCCAATTTCATACTAGGTCGAGACTATACCTAACGTCGCCGTTAAGCAAGCCCACAAGCGAAACTTCTATTTATTTATCCTTTTTCAACATATTTTTGATTACACTGAATTTCATGCAACTGTGATAAGTCTTTTTAACCAAAATATCAGCATAATAAGTACATAGTCTGCGGTGATAAAAATGACAAGTATAACAGTACATAAGTGCTACAAATCCTCAATACCCGACATCACAAGTACATGAACAATCTAGAGAATATACAAAATTACTTAAACTACTGTCCGAAAGTAATAGACAGGAATAGTAAATAAGATGGAAGGAGACTCCGATGCTGCGGATTATAACAAGGCAAGCAACTCACTCCTAAATTTCTGTAATGATCGGCTACAAGCCCGCGTGACCACTGGTGGAACCTGTCTCAGTACCTGCACATTAGTGCAGAAGTGCACGTGCGTACGAAGAACAACGCGTACCCAGTAAGTATCTAGTCTAACCTCGAAGAAGTAGTGACGAGCGATCGACTTGACACTTACTAGAGGTCAATAACAATAATGAAAGTGCATAAAATAGACATGGTGAACATAAAACAGGTATCAATGAGACAAATAAAAGCAACTACAGTAAATACAACAGAAATCCGTAACACCTCACCAACATCTCATAACTGGACGTGAAGGCCCAAACTCAATTATATCCAAACTGGAACCCATTTCGATTATTAAGCACAAAGTTGCCGAGGCGAATGATCCGATCCCATAAGAATAGTGGCACTCAGTACTGCTGAGATGAACGGCCTGATCCCATAAGAAAAGTGTTACCATCATACTGCCAACGCGAACGACCCGATCCCATAAGAATAGTATTACTATCATACTACCGAGGCGAGCAGCCCGATCCCATAAGAGTGGTGTCACTGTACTGCCGAGGTGAACGGCCCGATCCCATAAGAATAGTGTTACCATCATATTGCCGAGGCGAACGGCCCGATCCCATTAGAGTAGAGAAGTTTACCTCGCTCGCAGAAGTACTTGGACGCGAGAGGACATACATTTCTTCATAGTTATTAAGTATTCCTCAATATTCCACAATAAGAAGGCTAAGTCGATAATTGCAACTTTAAAATCCTTAGTCTCAGCCTATTCAAGACAGTTAATAGCATGATGTAGATCTACATCTATCCGGATATATCATAGAATTTAGCTACGCACAGACTCTCGTCACCTCGTGCGTACGTAGCTCCGCAAACAAGTAATACACAACAAGATACACCTAAGGGGATGAGTTCCCTCTTACAAATATATAATTTTTACTTAATTTCATAACCAATTTCGTGGCCAAATCCCATTTTTACCAAAACCCTAGGTTTTTCATAAATCCTACAAGTTTTCACAATCTTTCCATTTTAATCTACCTAAAACCCGCATAATTAACTTGAAAATGGGTGGGGGTTAATTACCTTAGGATATTGATGAGAATCTCCCATCAAATGCTCTCAAAATCTCCCAAGACTAAATGAAAATGTGAGAAAAAAGGTCTAAGTCCCGCAATAAAAGTCCTCACTGCCCAAGCGATTTTCGCACATGCGGCCACTTGATAGCATCTGTGGAACCGCATGTGCGGTCAAAAGATAGTACCTGGGTGCTGCTTCTGTGGAATTCTTCCGCTTATGCGGATTCATTCCGCTTCTGCGACCCACAGCCGGCCAGCCCAAGTCTGCATCTGCGGAGCCTCGATCGCTTATGCGGGCGCACAGATGCGAAAAATCCTCGCACCCGTGACAACCCAGCTCCAGCCTCAAATCCTCTTCTGCCACCACTGGGCTGCTTCAACGAACTCGCACCTGCGGCCAAATCCACGCAGGTGCGAACGCACCACACCTAAAGCACCAGCAGTCCCCCATGCCAAATTCCGAGTCCGATTTCAATTTGTTTTGCATCCGAGGCCCCTTGGACCCCATCCATTTACACTCCCACATCCAACAACATAATATGGACCTGCTCGCTCGATTAAAACACCAAAGTAACATCTAGAAATACGAATCGGACGTCAAAACGCATGAATCATATCATGAAACTCAAAAACTTCAAAAAAAACACTTCCACACTTTCGATTCCTGTCAAATCAACTCGGAATGACGTCAATTTTCCTGCAAGTCTTAAATCACCATATGAAACTATTCCTAGGCTCGGAATCCCAAACGGACCTCAATAATACCAAAGTCTGCTCCAAACCAAACTTAAAGAATTTGGAAAACCTTCAGTGCGCCAACTTTCAGTATTAAGTGCCGAAACGCTCCTGGGTCATCCGAAACCCGATCCGAACACACGCCCAAGTCTAAAATTATTATACGAAACTATTGGGACTGTCAAATCCCGGTTTTGATGTCATTTACTCAAATTGTTGGCTCAAGTCAAACTTAACCATTATAGGCTATTGTTAAGGAACTAAGTGTTCCGATTTCAACCCGAACCCTTCCAATCTCGAACTAACTATCCCCGCAAATCATAAAATAGTAAAAGCATATACAAGGAGTCTTAATTAGGGGAACAAGGATTTTTAAAGTAAAACAAACGGTCGGATCTTTACATTCTCTACCTCTTAAACAAACGTTCATCCTCGAACGGGTCTAGAATCAAACCCGGAGCGCTGAAAATGTGAGGATATCTGCTTCTCATGTCCTCTTCGGTCTTTTAAGTCGCTTCCTTGACTGGTTGGCCCCTCCACTGGACCTTCACCGCAGCAATCTTCTTGGACCTCAACTGGTGAACCTGCCTGTCAATAATGGCAACTGGATCCTCTTCATAACCCAAACTCTCATCTAACTGAACCGTACTGTAATCTAGCACGTGCGATCTATCTGCATGATACCTCCGGAGCATAGACACATGGAAGACCGGATGAACTCCCGATAGACTGGGAGGCAAAGCAAGCTCATAAGCAACCTCCCCAACTTGCTGCAACATCTCAAATGGGCCAATAAACCTTGGGCTCAGCTTGCCCATCTTCCCGAACCTCATGATCCCCTTCATGGCGAAACTTTCAAGAGAACCTTCTCGCCCACCATAAATGATAGATCACGCGCCTTCTGATCCGCGTATACTCTTCTGTCTGGACTGTGCTGTACCAAGTCGCTCCTGAATAAACTTTACCTTTTCCAAAGCATCTCTCACCAAATTAGTACCATATATTTTAGCCTTGCTGGGCTCAAACCATCCAATGGGCAAACGACTCAAATGGAGCCATCTCAATACTGGACTGATAACTGTTGTTGTAAGCAAACGCGGCCAAGGGTAAGAATCTATCCTACTGACCTTCGAAGTCAGTGACACATGCTCTAAGCATATCTGCCAGAATCTAACTGTCCACTCTGACTGCCCGTCGGTATGCGGATGAAAAGATGTTTTGAGCTCTATTCGGATACCTTGCTCTCCAAAAGTGCAAGGTGAACTGAGGGCCTCTATCTAAAATGATGGAAACAGGTACACCATGCAACCGAACCATCTCCTAAATGTAAATCTTCTCCAATCTCTCTGAAGAATATGTAGTCACAACCGGAATAAAGTGTGTCGACTTGGTCAACCTGTCAACAATGACCCAAACTGCATCAAACTTCCTCAAAGTCCGCGCCAACCCAACTACGAAATCCATAGTAATGCGCTCCCATTTCCACTTAGGTATAACCATCTGCTGAATTAGGCCACCTAGCCTTTGGTGTTCATACTTAACCTGCTGGCAATTTAGGCGCCTCGCTACATACTCAACTATGTCCTTCTTCATCTGTCGCCACTAATAATGTTGTCGCAGCTCGCGATACTTCTTCGTAGCACCTGGATGAATAGAATACCAAGAACTGTGTGCCTCCTCTAGAATCTTCTCCCTAAAGCCATCAACATAAGGAACACATAGGCGACCCTGGAGCCGAAGAAAACCATCCTCACCGATAGTAACCTCCTTGGCACTACCCTATAGTACCGTCTCTCTGAGAACCAACAAGTGCATATCATTATATTGACGAGCCTTGATCAGCTCAAGTAATGAAGACTGAGCCACTACGCACGCAAGAACTCGACTGGGCTTAGAAATATCCAACCTCACAAGTCTATTAGCTAAGGACTGAATGTCCAAAGCCAATGGCCTCTCCTCTGCTGAAATGAATGCCAAACTTCCCATACTCTCAGCCTTTCTGCTCAAGGCATTCGCAACCACATTCGCCTTGCCCGAATGTTAAATTTTCGTAAGGCTCTCTTGGAATTCCTTCCAGAGCCTGTTGAATAATCTTTATGGATTCTGTCATTTCATCGATTCGTACTAAATAACGAGCTAATAAATCCCCTTCTCGTTGCCATTGAACCTGCCAATCAAATTCGTCATAAGACTCATAAAGTATGGTAATATCATAGTATTTTAGTAACTTAAGCCACCTGCACTGCCTCAAATTGAGATCCCTTTGCTTGAACAAATGCTGCAAGCTGCGATGATCGGTGTAAACGTCACAGGACACCCCATAAAGATAATGACTCCAGATCTTAAGAGCATGAACTATCGCAGCAAACTCCAAATCATGTACGGGGTAATTCTTCTCGTGGGGCTTCAGCTGACGTGAAGCATATGCAAGAACTCGCCCTCCTGCATCAATACACAGCTCAGGCTAACGCGTGAAGCGTCACAATATACAGTATTCATCCCTGAACCGGAAGGCAACACTAAAACTGGTGCTGTAGTCAAAGTTATCTTGAGCTTCTGAAAGCTCGCCTCGCAATCATCGGACCACTGGAACGGAGCACCTTTGGATTCAATCTAGTCAAAGGTGCTGCAATGGATGAGAAGCCCTTCACAAACCGGCGATAATAACCTGTTAACCCCCAAAAACTCCTGATCTTGGTCGCTGTGATAGGATGAGGCCAACTCTGGACTGCCTCGATCTTCCTGGGATCTACCTTAATACCCTCTCCTGATACAACATGCCCCAAGAATACCACAGAATCTAACCAGAACTCGCACTTGGAGAACTTAGCATATAACTTCTGTTCTCGTAAGGTCTGAAGCACAACTCTCAAATGCTATTCATGCTCCTCCATGCTACGGGAGTAGATCAATATGTCATCGATGAAGAACATGATAAAAGAACTAAGATACAGCCTGAACACTAGGTTCATCAAATCCAAAAATGCATTCTGGGCGTTAGTCAAGCCGAAAGACATCACCAAAAACTCATAGTGACCATATATGATCTGGAAGTCCGTCTTCGGAACATCTGAAGCACAAATCTTTAGCTGATGATACCCAAATCTCAAGTCGATCTTAGAGAACACCCTGGCACCTTGTAACTAGTCAAATAAATCATCACGACCAATATTCGCATAGTCCCATCCTTCTTCTTCACGAACAACATCGGCGTACCCCAAGGCGACAACTCGGCCTGATGAACCCTTTTGCTAGAAACTCCTCAAGTTGTCCTTCAATTCCTTCAACTCTTTCGGAGCCATGCGGTACGGTGGAATAGAGATAGGCTAGGTACCTGGAGCCAAATCAATACAGGAATCGATATCATGATCTGGTGGCATGCCTGGGAGATCAGTAGGAAAAACATCAAAGAACTCCCACACCACAGGCACTGAATCAATCGTCGGATTCTCTGCAGCAGTATCCCGAACATAAGCTAGATAAGCCAAACAACCCTTCTTGACCATGTATCGAGCCTTCAGGAAAGAGATAACCCAACTAGATGCACTAACAGATGAACCCTTCCATTCTAATCTAGGCAGTCTGGTATCGCCAAGGTAACGGTCTTGGCATGGTAATCAAGGACAACATGATATGGAGACAACTAGTCCATGCCCGGGATAACCTCATAGTCGATCATATCAAGCAACAGAAGATCCTTTCTAGTCTCATAATCACAAAAAATCATGATATAGGACCGGTAAATCCGATCCACAATAACAGAATCACCTACTGGCATGGATACATATAAAGGAGTACCCAAGGACTCGTGAGGAACACCCAGAAAATGAGCAAACAGAGATAAAACATATGAATAAGTAGACCCTGGATTAAATAGTGCCGTAGCATCCCTACTGCAGACAAAAATAATTTCTGTGATCACAACATTTGAGGCTACTGCATTTCGTCTGGCTGGAAAGGCACAGAACCTAGCTGGAGTGCCACTTTACTGGCCTCCACCTCTAGGACGACCTCTACTCACCTGTCCTCCGCCTCTGGGTGGCTGGATGGCTGGTGCAGCAACTGTTGTGGTAATCATGGACCGATAGTCCTGCTGCTCAGCCTTGCCCCAAAGTCTGGGACAACCTCTTCACATGGCCAAGATCCCCGCACTGGAAACAACCCATCGGAATGGCGGACTGTTGACTTGAAGTCTGGCCCTGATGGCCTGAATACCCACTGCAGGAACCCTGAATAGCTAGCGGGCAGTAAGTACTCCTTGGAATGGGAATGAAATACGGTCGTGCTGGAGCACCCCGAGTGGGCGGTAGTGCTGACTGCATGAGCCTGCTAGGCTGACCCTTCGTGAACTGACCTCTGCCCCCAGGTGGCGCACCACTTAATCCTCCTAACTGTCGGGGCCGCTTATCCCTTGGTGCAAACTCTCCACTGCAGTTGCGAATACGCTTGATCCTCCGAGCTATATCCACAACCTAAATAAAAGAAGTCCCCATCTCTGCCTCATGGGCCATAGATACCTGAATCTCAGGGTGCAGACTTGCAATGAACCTTCACACCCTCTCTGCATCTATGGGGAGTATAATAGCTGCATGGCGAGATGAGTTGGTGAATCTCGCCTCATAGTCGGTTACAAACATGTGACCCTGATGGAGTCGCTTAAATTGACCCCGGAGCTCCTCTCTCTCAGAAGGTGGTATATACTTCTTCAAGAACAGATGTGTAAACTGATCCCAAGTCGAGGGAGGTGAATCTGCTGGCTTGCTAAGAAGGTAGGCATGCCACCATCTACGGGCCTTGCCCTCAAGCTGAAAAGTAGTAAAGTCCACCCCGTTGGACTCTAATATCCCCATGTTCCGGAGCCTATCCTTGCACCGGTCAATGAAATATTGGGGGTCCTCTGACAGCTCACCCCCAAAGGTTAGGGGGCGAAGCCTAGTCCATTTCTCCAGCCGCTTCTGCTGATCATCGATCGCGACTGGTACAACCTTTGGCATAGCCGCTGCAACAGATTGGGCTCTACCCGCAGGTAGTGTACTTGGGGTCTGATAACGGCAGTGGCATTCCCTGGAGCTTGAGCGGTAGGGGTCTGTACCCCCTCTTGCCTGAGATGTAGCAGGGTCCACTGGAAATAAATCAGCCTGCGTCATAGAGTCTATGAACCGCAGCATACGTCCCTTGACCTCTTGGAATGCCGGCCCAGTCATGAAATCTGCTGGGGCTGGCACAGTTGCAGGCGCCTCATCCTGCTCCTCAACAACAAGATCCTCCACTGGATCTACTGGTGGTGCAACAGGAGCAACCTTACGGCGTCCTCGTCCTCTGACTGGAGCTGGAGCCCTCACCCAACCTCTGCCTCGGCCTCTAGCAACAGGGGGAGTAGCCCCTCGACCGCCTAGTACATCCGTTGCGCGTGTTCTCACCATCTGTGAGAGATCAATTGAAAGACACTTAGTATAATATCAACTGCATGATAGGAGATGAAGAAAGAGAAGTTTCCTAACACCCTATAGCCACTCGAAGATAAGCACGGACGTCTCCGTACCGATCCGCAAGACTCTACTAGGTCTGCTCATGACTCATGAGACCTATGTGAACCTAAAGCTCAGATACCAAGCTATCACGACCCAATTCCATACTAGGTCGAGACTGCACCTAACGACGCCGTTTGGCAAGCCCACAAGCGAAACTACTATTTATTTATCCTTTTTCAATATATTTTTAATTACACTAAATTTCATGCAACTGTGATAAGTCTTTTTAAACAAAATATCAGCATAGTAAATACATAGTCTATGGTGATAAAAATGACAAGTACAACAGTACAGAAGTGCTACAGATCCCCAAAACCTAGCATCATATGTACATAAACGATCTAGAGAATATACAAAACTACTAAAAGTACTGTCCGAAAGTAATAGACAGGAATAGTAAATAAGATGGAAGGAGAATCCGGTGTTGTAGATCGTATTAAGGCAAGCAGCTCACACTTATGTCTCCGTTATGATCGGCTACGTGCCCGCATGACCACCGGTGGAACCTGTCTCAGTACCTGCACATCTCTGCAGAAGCGTAGCATGAGTACGAAGAACAACGCATAGCCAGTAAGTATCTAGTCTAACCTCGAAGAAGTAGTGACGAGGTGTCGACTTTACACTTACTAGAGGACAATAACAATAATGAAAGTGCATAAAGTAGACATGGTGAACATACAACAGGTATCAATGAGACAAATAAAAGCAACTACAGTAAATACAACAAGAATTTGTAACACCTCACCAACATCTCATAACTGGCTGTGAAGGCCCTAACTCAATTATATCCAAAATTGGAGCCCGTTTCGATTATAAGCACGAAGTTGCCGAGGCGAACGGCCCGATCCCATAAGAATAGTGTTACCATCATACTGCTGAGGCAAACGGCCCGTTCCCATAAGAATAGTGTTACCATCATACTGACGAAGCGAACTACCCGATCCCATAAGAGTGGTGTTACTGTACTGCCGAGGCGAACGGCCTGGTCCCATTAGAGTAGAGAAGTTTACCCCGCTCGTGTTAAGTACTTGCGATGCGAGAGGACATAGATTTCTTCATAGTTATTAAGTATTACTCAATTTTCCACAATAAGAAGGCTAAGTCGATAATTGCAACTTTAAAATCCCTAGTCTCAACCTATTCAAGACAGTTAATACGCATGATAAACACAACAGTACAATTAAAAGCATGAGGTGGATCTAAGTCTACCCGGACATATCATGGAATTCAGCTACGCACGGACTCTCTTCACCTCGTGCGTACGTAGCTCCCCACACAAGTAATACACAACAAAATACACCTAAGGGGATGAGTTTCCTCTTACAAGGTTGCAAGAGACTTATCTCGTTTCCAAGCCAGTCCACTAATCTGCTCTAAAAGCCTTAAATTGATGCCGAACAATCCGAAACTAGTCAAAATATTATATAATTTAATCAATATATACTGAAAAGTTCATAATTTTGCTATTAGAGTACTTCCGGAACCCAATTTAGAAGATTCTTAAAATTCTCCCCCAAGCCCACATGCCCGGATTCTAAAAATTTTCGAAGATAGATATTACTCATAGCCTCATGAACTCAAATATATAATTTTTACTTAATTCCATAACCAATTTTATGGTAAAATTCCATTTTTACCAAAACCCTAGGTTCTTCACAAGTTCCACAAATTTTCACAATCTTTCTATGATTAATCTAGCTAAAACCTGCATAATTAACTTGAAAATGGGTGGGAGTTACTTACCTCAGGATATTGATGAGAATCCCCCCTCAAATGTGCTCTCAAAATCTCCCAAGACTAAATGAAAATGTGAGGAAAAAGGTCTAAGTCCCCAACAATTTTTGCACCCACAGCCAATTGATCGCATCTGCAGAACCACAAGTGCGGTCAAAAGGTCGCACCTGCGATCCCCCACTACCTCCAGCTTCTTCGCTTCTACGGACGGCCAGCCGCTTTTGTGGGTCCGCTTCTGCGACCCATAGCCGGCCAGCCCAAGTCCGCATCTGCGGAGCCTTGATCACTTCTGCGAGCGCGCAGATGCGAAAAATCCTCGCACTTGCGACCACCCAGCTCCAGCCTCAAATCCGCTTCTGCGACGACTGGGCCGCTTCTGCAAACTCGCACGTGCGGCCAAATCCACGCAGGTGCGAACGCACCAGACCTGAAGCACCAGCAGTCCCCCATGCCAAATTCTGAGTCCGACTCCAATTCATTTTGCATCCGGGTCCCCCGGGACCGCGACCAATTACACTCCCACATCCAACAACATAATACGGACCCGCTCGCTCAATCGAAACACCTTAATAACATCTAAAAATACGAATCGAACGCCAAAATGCATGAATTAAATCATGAACTCAAAAACTTCAAAAAGACACTTCCGCGCGTCTGATTCCTATCAAATCAACTTGGAATGATGCCAAATTTTGCGTGCAAGTCTTAAATCACCATACGGAACTATTTCCATGCTCGGAATTCCAAACGGACCTCGATAAAACCAAAGTCTAGTCCACACCAAACTTAAAGAACTTGGAAAACCTTCAATGCACCGAAACGCTCCGGGTCATCTGAAACCCAATCCGAACACAGGTCCAACTCCAAAATCATCATACGAACCTATTGGAACCGTTAAATCCCGATTCCGAGGTCGTTTACTCAAATCGTTGATTCAAGTCAAACTTAACCATTATAGGCTACTACCCTCCCCGCAAGTCATAAAACAGTAAAAGCACATACGGAAGGTCTTAATTCGAAGAACGGAAATCTAGAAAGCAAAATGACCGGACGGATCGTTACATATGATGAAAATATTGAAGATCTAGCCAAAATTAATCATTGGTATAACCAATAGTTATCCTTCTCATTTGTGTATTCCTGACACAAGTCACAAACAAAGAGAAGAAATAGTTAAAAATAGACTGTGAACGATGTCAAAATGACGGTGTTTCAAAAAAGAATTTCTCTTTTAAAGGTATAATAATTTATTAAGTATTTTACTTGAAATTATTTAGTATAAAAATGTCTTGATTAGACATTATTTGCGTTCATATAGGATCGTGAATTTTCCCTTATTAATAACGGAAATTTTTACGTAAACTTTTCGGTGTTCTTACCTCTCCTTTTTATTCTCATTTTTTCGTGTCTTGTAATATTTTTCCCAACAAAAGTCAGGGAACGACATTTACTAACAGTAACTATGCTTCTGCAAAGCATTAAAATTCAGTGGACGGACGTTAAAAATGAGCTCTTGAATTTTACAAGTTCCTTCTTAGCTTATATGTCTTAGTTTATGACGCGTGAAAGCCTATATTTATATTTGAACGAAAATGTCATGTCATCCAACGGAGCTTTAGACGAAGGTGACAACAGCCGATTCCTTTTCAATTCTTCGGCTCATTGTTAGTAGCTTCGCGTATTAAATATTTTGAAGAAAGGTTATGGTTATTTAAGGAAGATTTATGAAAAAATTGGTTAATGTAGCCGCTATTTTAATATGCTATTAGAGTTTAGCCAACTTTTAAATTGTATTATTAAAGTAATCACTTTTTAATGCGCAAATATAATTTGAATACAAATATTCCTATGTAAGATTAGGAAGAACTCTAGGAAGGACTACTGAAGTCTGAACATTTATAAGTTCAAATCCCATAATTTATTTCTATAGTTTTAAAATTTTCTATGGATGAAACTCTAAAATTTTTTATAGGTAAAATTCAAGCACCGTAGGTTGGAGTTCGAAACTGTAACAAGTATTAACCCCAACACACTATGCTGTAGTTTTAAAGTAAAGATGAACCCACTGTGAAACCTGGAAGGGGATTAGCACCAGAACACATCCTGACTGAAAATAGGGATGAAATAAAAGATGAAGCTCATGAGCATATATCCTCCATGAGATTATTGAAACTGTAGCGTTGCAAATGTAAAAATATTATGGGACATCCTATTTGGTTGCTCCCATTTAATCTTTTTTTTTCTTCTTAGTTACTATATGAAAATAGATTTGACAGTAAAATTATATGGTGTTTGTGAGCAGGTTTTAAGGTATTTTAAGGATGATGAGCTGCGCGCTATGACGCTTCTTTCTTGTTACTGCTTAGTTCTTCTCCTTCTTCTTCCTAGTTGCAAAATAAATTTGTTAGATTTATTGTTCTTTATGATATTTGAAAGTTATGTTTTAAATTTAAGTTCATTGGAGTAGATTTCGACATTGAATTGTTTGCCGGATTGTTAGAATTCGAAGAACAAATTTTTATTTCTAGGCAATTTTGCACTTCAATTTAGTTCATCTTAAGTTCATGCAAAAATTTTGGTTGTACTTCAGACTAATTAGTCTTAAGTGAAATTTTTGCACCTGTAAGTTTACACTACATAACTTTAGATGCGATTGTCTGAAGTATGTGAATATTATCCAAAATTTATAATTGCGCATATGAAGTTTGCACTGTCACGAAGAGAACTTCAAACGCAAAAACCAGCCGAAATTTTTTACTTTAGACGCGAATTTTAAAACTTTAGACACAATGACTGAAGTGCGTCCCAAAGTAGGTAAAGTTACAATTATTCGAACAATGTAACAATAAGTTCAATAGTGACCTAAAAATCGGATATATCTGCACTTTTTTTGTTGCAAATAGGGATTAGTTCGGAACGTAACAGGTAAATTCTTTAGAGAATATGCCATTTGGCCCATTCCTCATTTGTATTTAATGTTTACATGTATTTTTTAAATATATATAGTGAATAGATGTCTTACCCAATTCTTCATGCAGATTAGTTTTGTTTCCTCTGTGATTTTTTATTTTTACCCAAAAAAATAAAATATTTGAATCCCGTGATTGTAAGTGCAATTCGAAATTATAAAGGTCCAGATCCTATAAGAGCCCGTTTGGATATAAAAAAGGTTTATTTTTTTCGAAATCAGTGTTTAGCCATAAAATTTTTAAATTTCACTTGAAGATAAATTTTAGAATTTTTCGAAAATTTAAAAAACTCTAAAAAGCTGTTTTTCAAAATTTTCACTAATATCACTCACAAAACTTCAAAAACAACCCAAAATTATATTCACGTCCAAACACAACTCTAATTTTCAAATCCCATTTTCACTTAAATTTTTTTTCACTTTTTTTTTAAAATTTTACATTTCTTATGTCCAAACGCCTGCTAAGAATCGTTCGTGGGTTTAAAACTTCAACAAATTTTCACATTTAGATTCTTAAAGCTTGAACCCCGTGAATAATTAATGGGTCGTGAACTCCATGAAACGTTGCTGGGTTTGAACCCAGTACGTTATCTTGGAATTTCACTCGTAAAATCTTTAAACTCCAGCATTAATTATTTGAGTTGTTTCGTATTTTATCTGTCTAGAATATTTTCTGGGTAAAAGGAGGGGCTAAACGCTAAATTTTTTGTAAATACCGTTTAAATTTTAATAGCAAGAGTTAAAAGTGTCTATTTTCTAATATCATCAAGATTAATGATGTTTGGTAATCGAAATTGGAAAAATTCTGCTATGTACCCATAAAAGATAAAAGAAATTACATGTATCTACTCATGTTCATTTCTTTTTCATTTTATACTATGCGACATATTTATTTTAAGAAAAATGACACTGTATAGTCGCTTTCAAAATAATAGCCGAAAAATATATATTTTTTGTATATCTATATTGTATGGGGTAAAACTGGTTGAAGATAGCTGGGCGAATGACGGCGTGACACGTGGCACTAAAGACAGGTGGGATATGAGTCAAGAAACAACTGTCACTGGTTGCAAGTAACGAGCGATCAGTGTCGAACAAGCCACGAAGACAGAACAACCGATAGCAAAGATTTGTAGCGTTGTGTAACATTCATTGGACATCCGTTATGGAGAATATTTGCATTTAAAGCCAATCATTATGCAACCATTAATGGCGATTTTGTTCTCATTGCTTGATTTAAGGATCTTGTCCCCCTAAATAGGCCTATAAATAGCAGGATTAACAACCATTATAGGGACATGAAACATTCTGCACACAAACGCCATAATTTATTATCTTGTTACATCTGTTTGAACACTTAAACATTGCTTTTACTTTTATCCTCAGAAAGGCTAAGTTCTTAGCCATGATTGTTATCTCCTTTAGTTTTAGACATTAATCTTATTTTTGTTCTTATTTATTTATCATTTTTGGATCAAATAGATTCGCTTGTTTATAAATCACGTTATAAATTCAACTGTATCATTTTATGGGTAAACAGTTTGGTATCTACCATGGGGCATAAACATCTGAGTAATTGCTTTGATCCATTCGTTTGTTACTAACAAGTTTTAACTTTTCTAATAGTAATAATAAGATATGGCAACTAATGATGTCAATAACGTTATAATGTTGAAGCACATGATGAATGGGAAGATGTGTTCCAGCGTGATGACTCAGCCAGGAAAACTCGCAGCGAAGGGGATGAATCGGCCCTAGTTCGCGAAGTACAATTACCTCAGCATGTGTGGGGCCCGACTCCTGATGATGCGGAGGAAGGACACGTTGTCGAAACAGTCAAAATCTTGAGAGAACAACAAAAGGTGATCATGGATCACCTTTCGAGGCAGGATCGTGTGATGAAGGAATTGAATCAGGAATTATCGAGTTCTTCAAATAACGCTAATGGAAGGGCTCTGGACATTCCAAAATATGCTGGGATGTCGGACCCACAAGAGCACATCATGACCTACACCACATCAGTGATGACTGGGCTTAGCACGAGATCGAGTCGATTTTGTTGAAGAAGTTTCGCGAAACCCTCACGAAAGGGGCCTTGACATGGTATTCTCTCTTACCTGTGCATTCGATCGATTATGTTGAAATGCTTGCAGATTCGTTCATCAAATCCCATGCTGGAGCAAGAAAGGTCCAGGCCAGAAAGACGGATATATTCAGAATTTCACAAGGAGAATCCGAGCTATTGTGGGAATTGTTAATCAGGTTTCAGAAGGAAAGGATGATGCTACCAGCGATTCCATTTGATTGGGCAGTGGAGGCATTCACGAAGGGTCTCAACCCATTGAGTTTCGATGCTTCCCCAAAATTGAAGAAGAGCTTGCTCGAGTTTCAGGAAACCACATGGGCAGATGTCCACAATCGATATGAGTCGAAGATAATGATAAAAGACGATTAACTTGGCTCTTCGGTGTCCTCCAAGGGACGAGGTCGCGATAAAAATTAGGATAAATTTAAAAATGACTTTGATATAGATATGAGGTCTTCTAAGGGCCATTCTACTGTACAAGAGGACCGATAGGCGCATCACTAAAGGGTTCCAGTCATCGGATAGGTTCGCTTCCGATAAAAGGACAGATCGTGGCCGGGGTAACAGATCGTTACAAGAGAAAGAGGTGGCAAAGTCTTGAGATCCCATATATCCCGGTTTATCAGATTAACACTTTAATACCAGTCTGGTAGAATTAGTGTCAATGATAAAGAATCAAAGAAGCACGATTTTCGAAACCAATCCGATTGGATCCTAGCCAAAGGGATCCTAATCTGTAGTGTGAATTCCATGGGACTCACGGCCACAGAACTGGGGACTGTCGACATCTTCGTGAGGAAGCGGCGACGTTGTTGAAGAATGGCCATCTTAGAGAGTTTTTAAGTGACAGCGCCTAAAATAATTATGATCGAAGCCAGGATAATGTGGAGCCACCAAAGACAGTAGCAGGGCCACCTCGGATGACAATCAACATGATCTTTGGAGGAAACGAGGTCAATGGGGTGACATTTTCGGCATCAAAAAGACAAAAATATCGGTGACTCACGGCAAGAGAATTCGAGAAGCCATAGAAGATGACATTACTTTCACGGAGGAAGATGTTGATAGTTTCCTTCTTCCGCACAATGATGCTTTGGAAATTTCTCTTAATGTTTTAGATTTCAAAATTAAGCGTGTTTGGGTTGATCCAAGAAGTTCAGCCAACATCGTACAATAGAGGGTTCTGGAAAAAGTGAAGTTGACTAGGAACATCATTCCGGCGACAAAACTTCTAGCTGGCTTCAACCTAAAAAGTATCATAACCCAAGGAGAAATTTTGCTGCCCACGCACGCCAAAGGGGTAACGAAGACCACTTTGTTCGAAGTGGTAGAAGGCGATATGGGCTATAATGTGATACTCGGAAGGCCGTGGATACACGAGATGAAGGATGTGCCCTCGACCTATCACCAACTGTTGAAATGTTCGACATCAGAAGGGATCAAACAGATAAGAGGAGACCAACCGGCAGCAAGGGAGATGAATGTTGTGACCAGCAGCAAGGATAACGAATACAACAAATAGCAATTATAAAAATCGGTGCCTTCTCCCACCCCTAATTGAAGATGGTAAAAATGAGGAGTCATTAGAATTATACTAGGTGCTGAGTTTAAGGTACCAGAGACGGATGCGACAAAATCAAGAACTCGAACAAGTGGCTTTGTTCGAGGAATTTTTGGGAAGGAAATTCCACCTAGGAACGGGGTTGAGTCCCGAACTCAGACTAAAACTTATAGAATTCCTTAAAGCTAATGTTGATTGCTTTGCGTGGTCGCATTCGGATATGGTAGGTATTCCATTGGAGGTGACGGTCCACAAACTATGTCTTGATACAAACTTCCCACTGGTAATGCAAAATAAACGCTTGATAGCAGAGGTCAAAACAGGTTTGTTAAAGAAGAGGTAACTCAACTACTCAATATCGATTCAATTCGAGAGGTAAAGTATCCGGATTGGCTAGCTAGCATAATTGTAGTGCCTAAAAAGAATAACAAATTTAGAATGTGTTTAGATTATAAGGATTTGAATAAAGCGTGCCCAAAGACTCCTTCCCATTGCCGAACATTGATTAAATGATTGATGCTATGGTCGGGTATGAGTTTTCTTGATGCTTATTACGAGTATAATCAAATTAGGATGAACCTGGAAGATCGAGAAAAACTTCTCATCACGAACTTTGGCACATATCTATCCAGTCCTTCTTTTTTGTCAAAACTAGTGGATGGTGAGCAACTGCTAATTTATTTAGCGGTCTCAGAAGTAGCGATAAGTGCCATTTTGGTTAGAGAAGAAGAAGGTATGCAATTTCCTATATATTACGCTAGTAAAATATTATCAGGAGCGGAGACACATTATCCATACCTTGAAAAGCTGGTCTTAGCTCTCGTAGTTGCCTCTCAAAAGCTTAGGACTTACTTTCACTGTCACCCAGTAGCCGTTGTGACAACCTTTTCCTTAAAGAATGTCCTTATAAGCCTGAGTTAACAGGATTTTTGGCTAAAAGGGCAGTCGAAGTGAGCGAGTTCCAAATTGAGTACAAACCCAGGACTGCAATCAAGTCACAAGTTTTGGCCAACTTCATAGCCGACTTCTGTCCGAGATTAATTCCTTTGGCTCCTAAGGAAAGTGTACCAGTATTAGGAATGATGTTGGGAGTTTGGACCTTGTTTACGGATGGATCCTCCCATGTAAAAGGGTTCGATCTCGGGGTAGTTCTATTCACTTCCTCGAGAGAAACCCTAAGACAGGCCATTAGAACTGTACCGTTGCCTAACAATGAAGCTGAGTATGAGGCTTTCGTTGCAAGGCTTGAACTAGCTCGGGGATTGGGTTCTGAGGTCATCGAGATAAAGTGTGACTCCCAGCTGGTGGTAAACTAAGTGTACGTAATTTTTGACACAAAGTAGAGCGCATGCAACAATACTTTAACATAGTTCAAGCAATGCTTACATGATTCAGAGAGTGGTCACTCGTCCATATTCCGAGGGAGGAAAATGTGAAGTCAGATGCTTTGGCTAATTTGGGTTCATCCATAGAGATGAAAGGATCAGATACCAGTGCGGTCATCTAATTGCTGCATTCGGTGTTGGATGTCGACGACTATTGCGAAGTAAATTCAACCAAATTGATTTTGGGACTGGAGGAACGGGTTCATTGAATATCTTAGACATGGTAAATTGCCCGAAGATTCAAAAGCGTCTCGGGCGCTGCGGACCAAAGCAGTTCACTACTGTCTTGTTGACGGATAGTTGTATAGACTGTCGTTCCAAGGACTATTGGCTCAGTGTTTAGGGGCCTCAGAGGCTGATTATATGATGAGAGAAGTTCATGAAGGGGTGTGCGGGAATCATTCGGGTGCACATCCATTGGTTCTCAGGTTAGTCATGGCTGGCTGCTATTAGCCCAGGATAGAACAAGACGCTAAAGCGTTTGTACAAAAGTGTGACAAATGTCAATTTGCCATGCATAGTTAGTGCATCAGTCGGCAGAACTTCTGCATTCGATGGTGTCACCCTGGCCATTCATGAAATGGGGAATGGACATAGTCGGTCCTTTGCCATAAGGGCCCGGTAAGGTAAAAATTCTTTTAGTTTTAACTGACTATTTTACTAGTTGGGTTGAAGCAGGTTCTTACTAGAAAATCGGAGAATGAGAAGTTGTTGATCTTATATGGGACCACATCGTCTATTGATTTGGAATTCCAAAAGAGATTGCTTGTGACAATGGGCCGCAGTCCGTAGGTTCAAAGGTCACAAAATTTCCGGAAGGATTTAAGATCAAATGAATTACATATTCACCATACCACCCGAGTGCTAATGGACATGCAGAGTCAACCAACAAGGTAATAATTTAAAACCTTAAAAAGAAGTGAGAAGATGCCAAGGGAAAATTGCCAGATGAACTTCCGGGCGTGTTATGGTCATATCGAACCACGACGAAGTCGAGCACGGGGGAGACACCCTTTTACCTCGTATACAATTCAGAGGCTTTGATACCGGTGGAAGTGGGGGAGTCGACCTTAAGAGTTTCCTGCGCAAACGAAGAAGCAAATAACAAAGCATTGCTGGTCCAATTAGACTTGCTCGAGGAGCACCAGAATCTGGCATACATGAGGATGGTGGAACAAAAGCAAAGGATGAAAAGGTATTATAATCGTTGGGAAATTCTCCAATATTTCAAAGTAGGGGATCTGGTTCTAAGGAAGGTCACTCAAAACACCCGAGAAATCAACGCCGGAAAGCTGGGGTCGACATGGGAAGGAATTTATCGGGTTTGAGCTATAATTGGTAAAGGCTCATACGAACTAGAAAATCAAGATGGAGTTAAATTGCCGAACAATTGGAACGTGACTCACCTGAAAAGGTATTATTGCTAAAAGATCTTTGCTGGTAGTGAAAGTATGTGCGACATTCTTTTCCCTTTGACCAGATTTTGTCCCAAATAGGTTTTTCTAGCAAGGTTTTTAACGAGACAACAATATAAAGCATACTACGACGGAAGGATCATTAAAAAGCTGACCATCGACGAATTCAAGACCTCCAGTGTTTGAATTCTCATGCTTAGTATCTGAACACTGGTCACGAGGTGGGATATTACATGACAAAACACTAAAAGCATTACGAGAACTGGGGACTGTTAGAACCGGGGTCGATGCCTTATCAGGACCGGCAACTGCACGATCAGCCCCATAGAATAAATTGTATAAGTTAGCCATATGAATTGGAAACTTTATTTACTAAAGCAAGAAAATTTTTATGTAAATGTACTTTTAAATATAAAAGTAATAAATCAAGGTCCTTTTGTGTTTATCTTTTTTCTTGTCTGTATGAACAGGAGACGTCCTCTTCAAGAGCACCATAAACATAAGAGTCCTCTCTTCTGAAACCCTTGTAGATTCCTGAAGTATTTATGCCCGGAATCAAAAGCTTTTGGACGCAGGAATATTCCCGAGGCTTTGTCAATTAAATGAAAGAGAATATATTTTTCTCAATACTTAGGCAAAACATTTCTTTTATTCATTAAAAAGCCCAACACAGTAAGAGGTTTTTGCATGAATACAAAAGGTAAAAAGAATTTATACATCTTTGCTGCTAGAACCCGAAGGGAGAGAAGGGTCTTCATTTTCTTGGTGGAAGAAGGCTGTTTCGCTGCCTGTTTGGGGCCTTCGTCTTCTTTAATTTCCACCTAGGATCCCGAATAATTAGAATTAGTATTCGAGGAATTAGATGCAGCGGGCCGAGCAGGAAGGTTCTCACGAGCTGTTATCTCTAGTCCCCGAGCCTGGGCAATGTAGTCATTGATGTTGACAATGCCCTCTTTTGCCTTCTCCAAAGTATTCCTCTTTATATGGTACATGGAAAATGTTTTCTCAAAGACGAGGGAATATTCTTGGTTCTGGACTTTTGCTCGGAGCTTATTAATTTTGGTTTGGAGCTTTTCATTTTCAGCCTTCATAACGCTAATTTTGGAATCAAGCTCAACGTTGATGGTTGAGTGAAGTTGGTTCCACTACATGAATCTCTTGAGTCTCTCTTCCATTTTGGCCCTCCTTTCTTCGACAACAGTGGCCTTCTCAGTTTTGGCACGAAATCCAGCCTCCAAGTTGTTAACTTGTTCCATGAAGGAAGACTCGCATTTGGCAGCAACAATCATTGTATTGTGAATCTCGACCCATTTAGCCTTTTCTTTCTTAAGGATCTCGTGTAGCATGGGCGTCTTCTTGTCCACGAGCCATCCTTTCTTGCTCAAACTGGTGGAGTCGAGCCTCAAGCTCATCCATTTTAGTGACTTTGGACCCCAGCACTGGGAAGCGCTCAGCGAGCTGATTTCTCTCAGCCAAAAGTTGATCTCGCTTTGAAGCAAGCTCTTTTTTTGTCTAGAATCAACCTTTCCAGGCCCTCGGAGGCAAGGAGGTTGGCTTGAAAAAGGGATAAAACTAAGATTGTTACTTCAAAACATAAATTGAAAGAAGGTACAAAAAAGTCCTACACCGAGAAATGCAAGTTGTTATTTATGAGGCACTCCCCGAAAGGGAATCCATCTTTTTCCAATCTTTCACTAAAGCCAGCGGCTTCAGATAGTTTGCGAGCTCCACTGGCTTGGAAAGCAAATGGCACCCACTCGAGATCGAGAGAACAACACTTCTTCTTCTGTGGGAGTCCTGGGGAGGAGTCGAGTAATTGCTTCCCAGGTTTTTGTGATCGGGAGACCTTGGGGGAGGGACATCTCCTTCTTGTTCGACTGGTGCCAGTGGAGGAGAAGCAATTGATGCTGGTGGAGTAGGAGCAGCTGGTGCGGATGGGGAAGAAACAACTGGTGTAGAGAGGCATAATAGTTGTGGTTGGCTTAGTAGTCGGTGACAGAGGAAGGTCGGGGACCGAACTCCTTACATCGGGGGCACCGGAAAGCGGGAATCAGCATTTTCAACCACACCCATTCCCTCCCCCAGAGTGCCTGAACATCCTCTGACGACAGATTTTGAAGCTCTACCGGCTGAGCACTCGGTTGAGCTGATGAAGACCTTTTTCTTCTTTGAAGTGGGGCGCCTTCATCATTAGCCCCTTCTTCATCATCAATGACCACTATGACCAGTTCAGTTGATGATCTTCTCACTATCTTCTCCTGAGCCCCAGTTGAGCATGTATGCTTCCTTTTTGGTTTCTTACTTTTAGATGGGGACTCGAAAAGGAGGCACCCTCACTAGAAGCTCGAACAGATCCACGAGCCCTGCTCCGGTTAAGGGCATTTTGCAATAGTCGCTCGGCCTCCTCAAGATCATCGAGAGCGTCAACGTCGGGGCATACAACAGAACCCCTCAGAAGCCCTATACAAGCAAAAAGATAGTTCGTAAATTGTTCTTAAGTTGTTTTAAGATTGAAAGAAAGAAGAATTTTTCTTACCATGGTTCTTGGCTCTCCACCCGTATTTGGGAGCCATTTCTTTCCATCATCGGGTTTCCGGAGTAGTGATATCTAGGATTTTTTAAACCCATTGGGCCAGTCATTGAACCGGTGGTGGTTCCTAACGAGCATATTGATACGCTCAAATTACACCTTAATAAATAGTGTAAGCGGTCAATGTCAAATATAATAACCCAACAAGGTTGGGGTCGAATCCCACAGGGAATAGGTGTGAAAAATTTACTTGATTAGCGTGTGACTCAACTACAGTCGTAATTCTATTCAGTTAATCGTAACAAGAGTATGAATTGAGTTTGGTTTTAAATAAAGTCTAATTGCAATATTGAGAATATAAATAATATGATTAAAGAAAATAAGGTTGTGTCCCCATTAATGAAGTGTGATGCTATCGATGTCAATATGATATATTTCTAACAGATGATTCTTTTTGATATGCAATTGATGTTTAAGTGACTAACCAATATTTTTCAATAGTTAGGTAGTATTTCCTCTTTATGATTTTTCCAAATATAAAAGAGTTGTGATTAAGAACAATCAATTTATGCCAAATAAAAACCCACTTATTCCTAAGCGATTTTATTAAACGAGGTTTAAAGCCTTGAGTCTTTGATATTTACTTCTACCAAATTCTACCCCACTTTCCCAAGCAAAGATGAAATTTAATGGCACTTGTTAATGTTTGCAACCACCAACAATGATTAAGGAATGATAAGTAAATAAATATCAATCAACCGTTAAATATATATTCAATATCAAACACCCAATAACATCACACCCATTTAGGGTTCAAAACCTTAGTATTTGAAATTAGTTACTCATTCTAAAATCTGAAATCAAAAGAATATTAATTGTCATAAAGCTTACAAAGTAAAAGATTCTTGACCCAAAAGCTTCCAAAAGAAAGGAATATTCAAGCCTTGTACTTTAGCTCCAAAGTCTGACAAGATAGCCCCCATAAATCCCTAATAGACCTATTTATAGAGGCTCAAATATCGAGACAAACTTCAGGTCGAATCTGCCCTGAAGTTGAATATGCGACCGCATTTCTGTCGTATAATAGAAATGTGGTCCGCATTTTTGACATGTCTATCGCAGATCATAAACCAGTCTCGCCTTCACCGCATTCATGGTTTGCGGTCAGCATTGCATAAATGCAACTGCATCTTGCGTCGCATTTTCTTCCTTCAGTAGACTTCATGCTTGGTTTGCGGTTGCTTTTGCGGTTCGCAAATTACGTTATTCGATCGCAGAATCGACCGCATTCTTTACATTGAACTTCGCCCAAGATTGTATTTTAGTCTGCGATCTCTGTGTGCAATCTGCGGTTCGCAAACAAGTTATGCGGTCGTAGATGCGACCGCATTCTTGACGTGAAATTTTGCCCAGAAGTCTGTCTTGATCTGCGATCTTGATGTGAAGTATGCGGCTCGCATGTGATATTTGGGACCGCATTTCCACCTCTGCGATGCTTTTCTGCTCTTTTCTTGTCTTTTTGTGGCTTTTTGAACTCTTTTCCATGGTCTTAAGTCCTTTTACCTCATACACTGCAAAAACACTAAAATTATATAAGTACCTAGGGAAATTGCATGTAAAAACAGTTAAAGTCTAAGCAATTAGTATCAAAATGTGCCGAAATTCTCCGGCACATCAACACCCCCAACTTAAACTCTTGCTTGTCCTCAAGCAACTAAGACTACACTATCCTATTCTAGACTCCATTTACAAAACATGAAACAATAATGACCACGGACAGTGTTTGTTGTTAGTGTTTCAAGAATGCATCTTCGAATGCTTTACCCTTCCTGAATCATCAATATATTGAAGGAAAATTAATCAACTTGTAAACTTTGAGCCTCAGACAACGTGACTAAACGCTACCCTCAGCCGAGTGCACTTACGTTTTACTCAAAAACTCAACTTCTGTTCAACCTCGCAGTTCATGTGCCCTCACTAGAAAGAAATTCCCAAAATCACAATATTTACAATGAGAACAAAAAGGGACTAAATCACAAATACACTTACTCTCAGAAAAGAATTTCAAGTGTTACCACATACCATACCATAGGCTTGCCCTTATTTTAATTCGTCGCTTACTTCTAAGAACGTTCAGTCGGAGATCCCATAAGGACTTTTTAAGCTTGTAATATAGGTTTAGGGAAGGGTTGGATAAGTATTTAGATATAAGTGACTACATCCTCCTTGAACACTAATCACATTTTCTTTTCTTTTTACACTTTGTTTCTTTTCAAACCCTATAGCCGCATTGGCATCTAGTTTCCAATATGGAACCACCTTAAATACCTCTCTAATATTCTTCACAGCTCCATAATTATATAAATATACACATTTTTTTTGGAGCTTGCATAATTTCATATGAGCACTTTGAAGTATATGCTCCTACACTCAATTCACAACCTTGCCCATTTCCATTTTGACACCATACCCCCAACTTAGGCTTTTAGCCTAATTCTCAATGTTCAAGGAGGAACGGGTTCAAAAGAGGTAATTATTTTACAAAAGGGAAAGGTTTGTAATGAGGTGGCCAAAGAAAAGGTTAAAGGCTCGAATAGGGTACTAGTGATATTAGTTATGCAAAGGTAGGCTTGAAAGGCTAAAGAGGTTTCACAAATAAAACAAAGAATGCTTAAGATCATCTCTTCAACTAAGTGTATTTATTATAAGCGTCGAAAAACCAACCGGGTAAGTTCTAGATTGCAGAAGCAAGCACAAGAATTATCTACACAAAGAGCTCACACACATGGCACACAAACTGTTTGGTTCACATAGTTTAAAGCCCTGGAGTTAACATTTGGCAACTCAAGGTTTTCATCATATATAAATACATAACTCTAGGTAGATATAGAGTCACAGAGCGAGCCTCAAGTTCACACAATTGATCTTTTGAAAGGATATGAGCTATGTACAGACACAGATGCTTGAGATTAGATAATTACATCATCCCGGTCAACATGTTTCATTTTACTGTCCTGGTTCTACTATTACACCCTTGAAAAAGAACCCGACAAAGAAATCATAAGGCAACTTATGTACAGAAATCATAAGGCACTATCTACTAATTAAAGACAACTTATGTACAGAAATCATAAGGCACTAATATATACTACAGTTGCTAATGTCGCAAAGCAAAAATACAACAATACAGATAAGACTACCACCCCCAACCAAAAGCATGCATTGTCCCCAATGCATATAAACATAAATTATAGTTGAAGGGGCTCCCTGGGGCGCACTAAGTGCTATGGGAGTCGGTAGCCGGTTGACCCTCTGCTGCTGAAGGAGGGATGTTGGACTGGTCGGGAACTAGTGTTGGAGCCTCTGAGCTGCTAGCCTCGCCCACTGATGGCTGAGTGGCCGATGGGTCTGCAGGGGCGGCCAAATCTGCTAGCGAATGTTGTATGGCCCTCTGAATGTTTGCTTGCTCCTCATCCTCCACTGTAGGAGCAGCAATCTACTTGCCCTTCTCTTGAGGGCCTTCATCCTCCTCGGACCATGAATCCTCCTCCTCTGCCTGTTCACCCTCTGACTCTGAAGAATATCCGGATGTCTCCTCATCATGAATATCAACACGTACAGGAGGAGCTGGAGGTTGAGACATTCTGGCAGTCTGAGGTGCAATGTCTGCCATCAGAGTTGTGAAATCTAGGCCCAGGTCTGGTGCAGCTACGTCTGCTCCTTGCTCACCCTCTTTGGGCAGGAGGGATGATAGGTCGAACTCCAAATTTTGCATTTTGTGGAGCTCGGTCTTCATCGACGCAACCTCCTCCCTTAGCTAAGGTAAACCCCTAACCTCACCTCGCTCGATCTTTTCAACCCTTAACTCGAGTTGGTGCAAGCGATCTCCAAACAATGTTTATTGTTGTT
Organism: Nicotiana obtusifolia; assembly: GCA_002018475.1. Taxonomy (NCBI): domain Eukaryota; kingdom Viridiplantae; phylum Streptophyta; class Magnoliopsida; order Solanales; family Solanaceae; genus Nicotiana; species Nicotiana obtusifolia. The sequence continues at coordinate 64,364 of MCJB01002237.1, read as the reverse complement.
GGAGAGCTGTCACTGACGTTTGCATCGGAGTCAGGGCCTGTTTGATAAGGTTGGGTAAGGTCTTCAAGAGCTGGTCTACATTGGCATTGGCATGCTGGGCAATGAGACCAAGCCTTGAGAGGGCTGGCAGTGCAGACGAAGGCTGACCAGTGTTGGACTAAGAGGCAGGCTCTGAAGCAGAAGTGGAGGCCTCTGGAACCTGAGGAGGCACAGGAGTCTGGGAGTCAGGGTCCTGGATTGGAGTCTCTGGTGGGGCAGCAGCATCACTGATACGTGTGATGTCTATGTCCCTCATTTCCTTTCCGGTTTTATCAGATTGTTGCATGAGAGGAAAATTCACAGCTTTATAGAGAGTTGTGATCAAACACGAAAATGGAAGCGCGGTAGCATGCTGCGTTGCCCGAATACCAATCTCCTGGAAGATTAGAGTCCCCACATCAATCTTGATACTGGCCATGATGCATGCAATGAGGAGAGCTTTCTCAATGCTTATATCAGTTTCGTTCCGGGACGATATCAAACGGGAGGTGACGAAGCTGAGCCAGAATCAACCCTCCCTTGTGAGATCCTCCTTATATATCTTCTTTCCAGGATTGATCCAAGCTGGGGTCCCCTTTGCAATTATTGACGCTATCCACCCACGCTCATTTTCTCTATTTGCGTACTTGGCGTCTTACTCGGCTGTGCCTGTTTGCCATTCGGAGAAATATACTTCATTAATCTCCTCACTGTTGCAAAATACATTTTTTCCCCGAATAATTACGATGCCGGTAAATACTCGATTGCGTTTGTGGTGCGCCTTCCTGGAGGCTCCATAAGAAGCATAGAATTCCCGAACTAGTGACTCATTGTACTCCTTAGGGGCCTCAGCAAACCACTCCTATTTTCTCGCTTTTATACGAGAATGTGGGGGTACTGTTCTTGGATCCCATTCAAGCTCAATTGCTTCTCACCCAGTATTTTTCTTTTGGTGAGTCCGTCTCTATATAGTTCCCTTGAGCCTTAGACCCCAAATCGGAGATGAAAGTCATCTCCATGTTTCCTTCTAGCCTCAGCCTGTAGATTGACTGAGGGAAAGAGTTCCTCCTCATTAGACTGGGAGGTGCTTGGCATATTGGGTTCAGTTCGTACACGTTTTGGCTGTGATGTGTGACGACCGGAAGGTGCCCTTTTCTTTGCTGCATGCTTTTGAGGAGCCATATCTGTATAAGTGTAAAATGTGAGCGACATTGTATGAAATAAGGAAAGAAAACAGAAGAAATCAACGAAAAAAAACCCACGAATGCAACTTGGTTTGCGGTTGCATAACCACTATGCGAACTGCAAACTGGTCATAAATCTTGACTGTGCAGTACTGGACCTCAGTCTACGATGGATTATGCGATCGCATAACCACTATGCGAATCGCATAACCATCACAGAATTTACTTGCACACACACAAAATAAAACAACAAAATGCGATCACAAAATCCACCGTAAAGTGGGGAATGCGATCGCAAAGCCACCGCAAATAGCAAGATTTTAACTGGGTGTTCTGTATCATTTTGCGGTGCCTTTGCGGTTCGCATATTACTTATGCGATCGCAAATGGCACACCATTTTGTCATCGTCTTCAGGAGACTAGGGTTTAAGGATGCGGCCACAATGCGGGCCACATTCTGTTTTTGCGGGCCGCATATGCCTTCATTATCACGATTCAGTTCATCCCCCAACAATGGCAGTCCTAGATCTCTCTACCCATCACCCCATAAACTACCAAGCAACTACAGTAAGCAACATAATAAAAAAAAATGCAATGTGAAAAATAAAGAAAAACACAGCAAAGATAGGAGTGACCATGAGGAGAACGGGACACGTACCAATGAAGAAGAGTACAAGAAGTATGGAGATTTTTAACGGGTCTTTGTCCTTGGTACGATTCGAACTGTGTTTGCCTCTGGTCGTTCCTTTTTCTGTTCGTTTTTTTGTTTTTTTATGTTGTTTTGTGCTATTTTGAAGGAGTAAAATATGAGAGAATGCGGTGCCTTACCTTGCACTTTTGCGATGGGAATATCACCGCATAACACACTATGCGATCGCATACGTTTTACGCGGTGGGTTCTGCTGGAAGGGTTAGAATGCGAAGCACAATGCGATCGCATAAGGTAAATGCGGTTGGCAAAGTTAATTACCTTCTCGCATTTTGGTAAACAATTTGAGCCAAACTTACTGCTTCAGTTTGCGATTGAAATGCGGTCCGCATAGTGCAAATGCGATCCGCAAAGTGAATTACCTTGTTGCATTTTGGTCAACAATTTGAGCTGAACTTACTGCTTCAGTTTGCGATTGAAATGCTGTCCGCATAGTGAAAATGCGACCGCATTTGTGCAGCAAACTTCACGCAGTGGTTTTTCTTCCGTTTTTAGGCATTCCTTCCCAGTTTTGTGGTCTTTTGAATCTCCTGCATTCTAACACACTCTTCAAATTGCTTAAGTAAATCTATCTATCAAAAACTTAAAAATTTACAGAACAAAAAATAAACAAAAATAAATGTTACCATACATGGGTTGCCTCCCATGAAGCGCTTGATTTAACGTCGCGGCACGACGAAGTTGAGACTCCTCTAAATTTACTCAATGGTCGGGCATGGACCATCTTTGAGAGTCAGCTGCTCCACCAAATGCTTTTCACCATCTGAGCCCAAGTATTGATTTACTCTTTGGCCATTCACTTTGAAAGTTCGGAGCCCATCTTCCGATTCTAGTTCTACGGCTCCAAAAGGAGAGACATCGACTACTTTGAATGGACCAAACCATTTCGATTTTAGCTTGCCCGGAAATAACTTGAGTCTGGAGTTAAAGAGCAGTACTAAGTCACCCGACTTGAACTCTCTTTTCAAGATCTTTTTATCATGGACGAACTTCATCCTTTCCTTGTACACAGCTGCACTCTCATAAGCATGGAAACGGAATTCCTCCATTTCATTAAGTTGTGTTAACCTCAAAGCTGCAGCTTCCGTCCAGTCCGTTTTCAATCTTTTTAATGCCCACATAGCCTTGCGCTCCAATTCCACAGGCAGATGGCAAGCTTTTCCAAAAACTAACCGATAAGGAGACATACCAATTGGAGTGTTGTATGCCGTGCGGTATGCCCACAATGCATCATCTAACTTTCTTGACCAGTCGGTCCTGTTTGCATTGACAGTTTTTGCTATAATGCTCTTTATCTCCCGGTTGGAAACCTCCACTTGACCGCTTGATTGGGGATGATAAGGAATGGCTACCTTGTGCTTGACACCATATTTTTCAAGGAGAGTTTTGAAGGCCTTGTTGTAGAAATGAGACCCCCCATCACTAAGAATGGCTCTAGGAGTGCCAAACCGAGTGAAGATATTCATCTTCAAGAAAGTGGTCACACTCCGTGCCTCATTGTTTGGTAGGGCGATTGCTTCAACCCATTTGGACACGTAATCCACAGCCACCAAAATGTACTTCATCCTGCATGAGCTTACAAAGGGACCTATAAAATCAATACCCCAAACGTCAAAGATTTCAATCTCCATCACAAAATGCATTGGCATTTCATGCCTCTTGGAGATTGGACCTTGTCTTTGACATTGGTCACAAGCCTTAACCATTTGATTAGCATCATGGTAGATCGAAGGCCAATAGTAACCACATTTAAGAACCTTCACCGCTGTTCGATTTCCTCCATGGTGACCCCCAACCGGTGAGTCATGACATGCCTTTAGAATTTGCATAATTTCCTCTTCTGGAACGCACCTTATGATAATATTATCCGCACAAATCCGGAACAAGAAAGGCTCCTCCCAATAGTAGTGCTGGCAGTCTCTCAAGAACTTCTTCTTTTGATATGACTCCAATCTGTCCGGAATAAGGTCACTAACTAAATAGTTAGCGATATCGGCATACCAAGGAGCAAAAGTATTAGATAAGGCCAATATGTGTTCATCCGGGAATGCATCATTGATTTCAAGATCTCCCTTTGGTCTCCTTGCTTCTTCAACCCTTGACAAATGATCCGCCACTTGATTTTGAGTCCCCTTGCGATCCTTGACTTCAAAGTCTAACTCTTGCAGCAACAAGACCCATCGAATCAACCGAGGCTTTGCATCCTTCTTTTCTATGAGATAGCGAAGAGCTGCATGATCTGTGTACACTATTACTTTGGAGCCCAACAAATAAGCCCGGAACTTCTCAAAAGCATAGACAATGTCCAGAAGTTCTTGCTCAGTCACCGTGTAATTCATTTGTGCCCATTGAGTGTTTTACTGGCATAGTAAATCGGGTGAAGAACTTTGTTGTGACGTCGGCCAAGCATTACTCCAATGGCTACACCACTGGCGTCACACATGAGCTCGAAAGGAAGTGACCAATCAGGTGTGACAATAATAGGTGCCGTGGTGAGCCTTTGCTTCAACTCCTCAAAGGCTTTGAGGCATTTCTCATCAATCACAAATTTGGCATCTTTCTGAAGGAGTTTGCACATAGGATTTGCAATCTTGGAGAAGTCCTTGATGAAGCGCCTATAGAACCTGGCATGCCCTAAGAAACTTCGAACACCTTTAACGGAAGTAGGTGGAGGAAGCTTAGAAATAATCTCTATCTTTGCCCGGTCAACCTCTATGCCATGATTTGAAATTTTATGCCCCAACACAATGCCTTCATCCACCATGAAGTGACATTTCTCCCAATTGAGCACAGGGTTGGTCTCTTCACATCTTTTGAGCACTTGGTTAAGATTGTTAAGACAATGCTCAAAAGACTCACCTACCACAGAGAAATTATCCATGAAAACTTCTAGAAAATCTTCTACCATGTCGGAGAAGATGGACATCATGCATAACCCGGATGGCATCCGGCTAAAAGCAAACATTCCATAGGGGCATGTGAATGTCGTCTTCTCTTAATCCTCCAATGCTATGTTGATTTGATTGTAGCCGGAATATCCATCAAGGAAACAATAGAATGACCTTCCCGCTAGACGATCAAGCATTTGATCAATAAAAGGCATAGGGAAATGGTCCTTGCATGTGGCACTATTGAGTTTCCGATAATCCATGCACACCCTCCAGCTGGTTACCGTTTTTGTTGGGATAAGGTCATTTTTCTCATTTTCAATCACAGTCATGCCTCTCTTTTTCGGCATTCATTGCACCGGGCTCACCCAAGAACTATCGGCAATGGGATAGACTACCCCGGCATCCAACCATTTGATGATTTCTTTCTTTACCACCTCTTGCATTGATGGGTTCAACCGTCGTTGATGTTCCACACTTGGTTTGGTTCCACTTTCCGATTGGATTTTGTGCTTGCAAATTCCAACGGGGATCCCATGAATGTCCGCAATTGTCCATCTAATGGCTTGCCTATGCTCCTTCAAGACTTTCAACAATTGTTCCACCTGCACATCATTCAACAAAGAAGAAACGATTACTGGTAAAGTATCATTTGAGCCAAGAAATTTATACCTCAAGTGCGGAGGAAGTGGTTTGAGCTCTAGTTGTGGTGGCTCAATAATAGATGGCTTTGGGGGAGGTGTAGATCTATTCTCCAAGTCGAGAGAGAGCTTTGCTGGAGCGTAAGAGTAAGAACCACGCCCCTCCAATGCGTTTACCGACTCCATAAAACCCTCCATATCCTCACCGTCAAAGTTCACCAAAATAGCCACCAATGCTTCACCGAGGCATTGTTCTTGCATTTGCATTTCAGCCGCATCTTCCACCTCATCAACAATATCAATCACCGAAATGCTTTCATACTCATTCGGTAGCTTCATACCCTTGCTGGCTTGGAATGTGACCTCTTCATCATTCATACAGAATTTGATTTCATTCCGTTCCGAATCCATAAGTGCTCTTCCCGTGGCTAGGAATGGTCTCCCCAAGATAATAGGGATTTCTTTGTCAACAACACAATCAAGAATTACAATCAATGGGTATATGAAACTTTCCCTCTTTCACAATCACGTCATCAACAATTCCTATCGGTCTCTTGATGGAACGATTGGCCATTTGCAATCTCATGCTTGTTGGCCTTGGCATTCCTAACCCCGCTTGTTTATAAATGGCAAGCGACATTAAGTTAATGCTAGCCCCATTATCACAAAGGGCCCTTGCAAAATCACGCGCCCCGATAGTGCATGGAATAGTAAAGGCCCCCGGGTCTTCTTTCTTCTGAACGGAGGGTGTGGCAATAATGGAACTAACCCGGTGAGTCATGTTCACCACCTCATTCTTTGTGGTCCTCTTCTTGGTGATCAAATCTTTCAAATATTTGGCAAAACCTGGCATCTCTTGAAAAGCTTCCAAGAACGGGATGTTTACTGATAATTGCTTAGAATGTCATCAAACTTCTCAAACTTGCTATCATCAACCCGTCTTACAAGTCTTTGAGAAAAAGGAGGAGGAGGTCTAGGAATAGGCAGAAGAATGTTTGATGTTTCTTTTGCCTTTTCCTTTACCACTTCTCGGGTCTCTTCTTGGACTTGCACATCTTTCGGAATTTTCTCAACTTCGACAACTCTTGGCTCTTCAACCTCAACCTCTTTTTCAAATTCTTCTACTTCAACCACTTGTTCACCCTTTCCTTGTAGTACCTTCCCACTCCTAGTAGTAATTGCCATGACATGAGAAGTTGGGCCACTCCCACTACCCTTTGGGTTCGCAATTGTGTCACTAGGGAGTATTACCTTTTGCTTTGGATTTTGCTCCCTAGAGAGATCTCTCATTTGCATCTCCAATTTTTTAACGGATGCAGTATGAGAGCCAACAAGCTCGGTCATGTTCCTCATGGAATTTTCAGATTTTTCTTGATTTTTCAATATCCTTTCAAGCATACTTTCCAACTTAGACTCACTTGAGGAACCTTAATTTGAGTATTGACCCTTTGGGGGAACATAGGGATTTGAACTCCGATTTGAGAAGTTGTTGTTGTTGTTCCAATTTCCTTGGTTTGAGCCACCTTGGTCGTTTCGCCATTGTTGGTGGGCTTGCCCTTGCGGTGTTGGCCTCCATTGATTTTGTGATCCTTGACCTAGGTAATGTTGCCTTTGATACCCTCCTTGAGAGTTTTTGACATAATTTGCTTCCTCAAAATCTTCATTTGGTATGGGTTGCACATTCTCAACCACATTTACTTTCTTTTTTTGGTTTTCGGTGAACATCTTTGTCAGCACATTAACATTCGTAGCAAGCTCTACAATCACTTGATCTCTCTCTTGATTTTCCTTGATCATGTTGCTCAAGGAAGGAGAGCCATATGCAATTCCACCTGTGGTGTCCTCAGAATGCCATGCTTGATTATGCGTTGCCATTTTGTCAAGTATTTGTGTCACTCTTGCGAATGATTTGTCCATGAAAGATCCGGCAGCTGCATTCTTGGCTATATATTGGTTCATCGGATCCGACCCCATGTAGAATTTCTCCAACAAAATAGAATCCGGGAAACCATGGTTGGGAGACCTCACCAAATATAATTTGAAACGATCCCATGCCTCATGTAGTTATTCTCCTGGTAATTGCTTGAAGAAGAAAATTTTATCCCGGAGCTCAGACTTCTTGCTTTGTGGGAACCATTTAGACAAGAAAGCTCGGACAAGTTCGGGCCAGAAATGAATGGAGTTTGGAGGAAGATTCTGAAGCCATTTCCTTGCGTCCCCAGCTAGAGAGTACTTGAAGCATCTCAACCTTAGGGCATCATCAGAGACATTATTCTGCTTATGCATTGCACACACACCCAAGAAGTTTTTAAGATGTTGTGTTGGATCATCATCAGTAGAATTCCTGAAAAATCCCTCTGCTTTGAGCATAGGAATTAACCCGTGTTCCACCTTGAAAGTTGCAACACCAATAGCAGGAGGTACAATAGCATTTGTATCCTCAATGTACTCCTCGATATCCACAAAAGGATTTCCTTCCATTTCTGCCTCCACATCGTCACCATATTTCGACATGTTTTCCTATCAACACCAAGCAAAACAAGCAAAGTGTGATACAGTAGAATCAGACGTACAGTAAAGCACACACTAATTAGTAATTTCAAAATCGTATTCCCCGGCAACGGCGCCAAAATTTGATACGCTCAAATTACACCTTAATAAATAGTGTAAGCGGTCGATATCAAATATAATAACCCAACAAGGTTGGGGTCGAATCCCACAGGGAATAGGTGTGAAAAGTTTACTTTATTAGCGTGTTACTCAACTACAGTCGTAATTCTATTCAGTTAATCGTAACAAGAGTATGAATTGAACATTACAACTAAATTAACCGGACTTTGTGAGCTGATGAAAAATGCTTGGCTGCAGATATCATAGTTGCCTCAGGTCCAGAAATCGAAGGCTTCGACGAACCACTAGAAATTGAATCTTTTACAACTTTGCTTTCATTTTTAATGAAGAAGCACGAAAAAAATATCCTTAAGCGGGAAGAGAAATCACTATTTTTCTTTATACTGTAACTCATTTTGCTTGCTTTCAAGAAATATCCTTAAGTGGGACTGTTGGACTACATATCGGAGTATGGAAGGCATCTCACTGCTAAATCTCTTTGGCGATGCATCTACGCGCCTGTGTGACCACTGGAAGCACCTATCTCAGTACCTGCACAATCAGTGCATAAGTATAGCTTGAGTACGTAAATCAATGCGTACTCAGTAAAGCATCTAGTCTAACCTCGAAGAAGTAGTGACGAGGAATCGACTTGACACTTACTAGTGGTCAAATAATAAAATACATAAAGTAGACATGTATGAAATACAACAAGTATCAATGAAATATATAGACTTCAATAATGAATTTCCATACGTGGATCAATATGAAATCACTAAAATATCACAATCGACCTCGAAGGCAGGAACTCAACGGTTATCAATACCAAATCAAATCTCAAGTATTACACACGAGTCCGCCGAGGTGGCCTGATCCCATAGAAATAGTTATACACAGTACTGCCGAGGAGAACGACCCGATTCCATAAGAATAGTGTTACCATGTTGCCAAGGCGAACGACTCGAACCCATTAGAATAGAGGCATGCGAGTTGTTGAGACACGGATCTATTGTTCATCAAATATTCCACAATTTCCAAGGTAAGAGGCTCGATCATTATTTTAATTGTAGTCTAAATCCCAGTCATAAATTAAAGAAATCAATCAAACAAGATTAATCATAATAGAACATTTAAAGCGTGACGTAAATCTAAGTCTACACGGACATAAGCATGAGTCTAGCTACCTACGGACTCTTGTCACCTCGTGCGTACGTAGCTCCCACAACAAGTAGCGCACAACAATTAATATACCTACGGGTATAATTACCTCTTACAATGTTAGGTAAGAGATTACCTCGCTTCCAAGTTCACTATTTGGCTCTTAACCTCACTAGAAATCCCCAAATGACGTCGAGCAATCCGAAACTAGTCAAAAGTCATACAAAGTAATCAATATTTGCTCAAAAGTTCATAATTTAACTATAAATTGTTTTGCCAACAAAATTCGAAAAGTCCATAAAAGTCACCCCTGGGCACACATGCCTGGATTTCGGAAGATTCGAAGATAACTGTTACCCATGACATTATGAACTTGAATATTTAATTTATTCCCAATTCCATAATTAATTTCATGGTCAAATCTCAATTTTACCAACCCTAGATTTCCAACAAAATCCCATATATTGTAAAATCCCAATTTTACCAAACTTTAGATTTCCTACAAAATCCCATATATTTACACTAATTTAATGTTAAATCTACCTATAATGCATGTATTTATCTCAAAAATGGGTAGAATTCACTTACCTTGTGTTTCTTCATGAAAATCCCCTCAAAATAGCTCCCCAAATTTGACCAACCCAAGGGGACATGTGAGAAAAGAGAGTTAAGTCCCGTAATAAATTCAAGCCTGCCCAGGCACGTCCTTCTTCGTGATCATAGAAAAGGCCTCGTGATCGCGAATGCCAAGCTGGCTTAACCCAACTCCTAACTCTACGCGTTCGTGACCTAAGTTTCGCATTCGCGATGCCCAACAGGCCCTGCCCTTCGTGTTCGAGGTCCCCCAGCCGCATTCGCGAAGGCCAACAGCCTTCCTGCCCACTCCGCCTTGAACCTTCTTCACGTACGCGAAGGACTAGGCGTTTGTGAAGAAGGACTAGATTCTCTCTTGCATTCGCGAGGACTTCTTCGCGTTCGCGGAGAGTAAAATCCCGGCCTTCCTCCAGCCATCTTCACGATTGGGGAACAACCTTCGTGTCGCGAAGCACACCATCAAATTTCAGCCAACTTAACTTTGCTTCGAGTGGCCCGAAATACACCCCCGAGCTACCTGGGACCTTGTCTAAATGTAACAACAAGTTCATAAACATACTACAGACCTACTCGAAGCCTCATAATACATAAAATAACACTGGAACTAAGAATCACACCTCAAACAAAATTAATCAACTTCTAGGCTTCAGACACATTTCAACTAACTCCAAACGCGACGAATCACACTTAGACAACTCAAAATGACATCAAATTGCACAAGTCACGAATCACAATACGAACCTATTCCAAGGCTCGAAATCCCAAATGGACATCGATAATGCCAAAGTCCACTTCAAATTAAACTTAGAAATTTTTAAAATCTTCAAAATATCAACTTTCAACATTAAGTGCGGAAAGGCCACTGATCCACCTGAAACTCAATCCAAATATACACCCAAGTCCAAAATCATCATATGAACCTATTGGAACCTTCTGTAACGACCCGATCGATTGTTTTCAGCAATTATGTCTAGTTCGGTAGTTCGAGGTCATGAGTAGCTTCACATAGTGTATTATAACTTGCATGCATGGTCGGCTTTGGTTTTTGAGTGATTCGGAATTTATTTGAAGGATGACTCCCACTTGAAAAACTTGAAGTTGAAAGAATTGATCAAGTTTGACTTTTGAGTATTTGACCTCCGATCAAGTTTTGATTGTTCCCGTAGGTCTTGGTGGTAAGTTTGGACTTGGGCGTATGCCTGAATTTACATTTGGATGTTCCTAGAAGGTTTTGGCACCATTTGGCAGAAGTTGACAATTTAAAAGTTTGAAATTTTTCTAAGTTTGACCATGCTTTGACTTTAAGGCTATTGGGTTCAAATTTTAATTTTAGGACTTGGAATAGGTCTATTTCATCATTTGGAACTTTCCTGTAAAATTTGGTGTCGTTTGGAGTTATTTTGATGTGGTTCGGATGCTTGGTTGCAATTCTAGAAGTTCTTGAAGTTCATTATGATTTTCATGAGTTATGGTGTCTGATTCGTTGTTCTATGTGTTATATAGGTATTTTGATTGCACGAGCAAGTTTGTAGGATGTGTTTAGGCTTGTGTAGGTGTTTGGTCTGGAGCCTCGGGGGCTGGGGTGAGTTTCGGGTTGGTTTCAGATTGGTTTTGTGGAATTTGGAGTGCTAGTGCCGGTTGCATAGCAATTGCAATGTTTTTGTCGCAAATGCGACAACCGCTGGGGAAGGGAACTCGGATTTGCGAGGATCTATCTCGCATTTGCAAACACAGGGGGCTCCCTTTTGCGAGATACCAGTCGCTTTTGCGACGAGCTACTGGTGGGACATCTTCGCATTTGCGACGTTTTGTGTTGCAAGGGCGACTTTAGCAGGCCTAGCAGGGGTCGCTTTTACGATCCTTTCTCTGCAATTGTGAGGGTCGCATATGTGAAACCCAGGTTGCAAATGCGACATCTATTGTCGGTTTTGTAGCTGAGCAGTTCGAGACTTATCTTCATTTTAACATATTTTGCACCCTAGACTCGGTGGGAGGTGATTTTTTTGAGAGATGTTTATACCAAACTATTGGATAAGTGACTTGAATCAATTTTCAATTATATTTCATGATTATATATTAGATTTAACATCAAATTCATGAGAATCTATGAGGAAATTTTGGAATTTTTGTCAACCTTTTGAAAAATGAAAATTTGAGATTTGAGAGCATAATTGGACTCGAATTTGAAAACAATAAACATATATGGACTAGTGGGGTTATGGGTAGTCAAGACCTACCCTTGGACCCGGGTTTTGACCTAGCGAGTCCGGGGTTGACTTTTATTGACTTTTTGAAATTGCATAAGGATCATAGCTTTGTTAATTGAAATTGTTTCCTCTTGCATTCTTTGATGTATTTAAGTCATTTTTGGCTAGATTGAACCGAGCGGAGGTGAATTGTAAAGGAAAAGCTAATTTGAGTATTGATTTGGTCAAATTGAGGTAAGTATCTTGCCTAACTTTGTGTGGGAAAAACTACCCCTTAGGTTTTGGATTGATGGTAATATTTGAATTATGTGGAAGGCGTGTACACAAGGTGGTGAGTGTGTCCATGGGCTTATGTGTGGTATTTGATCGGTTTAGACTATTATGCTTATTTCATGCATTTAACTGAAGTTATCGTTTCATATTACATCTTTTGTTGTTAGGTTTGCCCTTACATGCTTTACTTGAAGTTGTTAGTAAATGTTCTATCTTTCATTTGTCAAGTTCACCCTTATATGTTTTAATTGTTAATTGCAATTACTTGTCGAATACATGCCTTATCTGTCACATGCCTTCATTGATAATTGATTCACGAAAATCGTATCTTTGTTTATGAATTGTCATTTCTTGCTATTTTATTTTGCGAGTTATCGTGTAACCTCCTCATCCATTGTGATTTCTTTGTGTAGCTTTGTTATTGCGTTGATTTTGTGACATGCCATAGCTAGTTGTAATTTATTTTTCTTAATTTATGTTGCATGGGGAGCGGGTTGCACATCGCAACAGTAATGATAATGATGATATGGTGGAATAAGGAAAGATTATGATATTGATAAATGATTATATGGTGGGATCGGGTTGCACGCCGCAACAGAAATTGTTACTATTGTGTGGGATCGGGTTGCACGTTGCAATGAATATACATGTTGTAATTGGTGTGATATTATAGTTATTCGTAGTTGTGGTTCTCATGGTACATTTTATGTTAGGACGGTTATTGTTATTTATTAAATCACTTCATTGTATTTTGATCGTATATGGTTAACCGTCAGTATTCTAATAATGGAACGATATTGACTTCTTGTGTGAGTCATGCATTTTACGTGATATGTTGTGTTGCTTCAACATGCCAAATTTGTGCCTCCGTTCTTTCTTGATAAATTGATTGTCAAGGTGAATTTATGTGCACGAGGTCGTTAGCTTATATCCGATTGAGTTGTTGATAATTTAGTGGATTTAAATGAAAGAATTCTTAAGGTGTTTCACTTGCATATCTTTTAAAAATGAAACTCGTATCTCATTCGGCGCTTTACTAATTTAAATGGTTAGCACATTTTTACTTTAATTGGTTTCTTAAATTCTACTGATCACCTTATTGTCGTGTAATTTACTTAAAAATTGTTATCACGTCTTATTATAACAAATTCTATTTTAACTCATTAAATTTAACTGATGTTTTACTTTGTTTAGATACGATATTTTACTTCATCTCATTTATTTCTAAACTAAGCTCACCTGATACTATATTTGAACAACTTCTTCTTTATTTTACTTTATCTGAATCCTAAATTAAGTTTAATATCTCACTTCATGCTCTACTTTATTCAAGTTTGAAATTGTGTTTTATTGTGTTTAATTCATTCATGGATTATCTTAGTTGATATTTATACAAATAAGATGTACATGGTAGCACGTAGATTTTGCCGTACGAAAGTGATCTAGAAAATGTGGGCGTGCCATACGTGTAAGATTTGGAAGTTGTGACTTATGATTTGAGATTTCGAGGAGTGGTACCTCGGGTAATTTTTTTTGTAATTCGTGCATTAGGAATTATTTGATTGATAGAGTTGTCATCGGTACTCCTTACTTGAATTCATTCTTATTCATCTACATTCTAACTATGTTGTTGCTTTATTACCTGGTTGTTTCTTGTTGCCATTCGTGCTTCCATTATGTTCGCTATTGATTGTAAATTTGTAATCCTTATGTTGTGGCCTTACATTGACGTTCTTTCCATTGTTAGCTTTATGTTATATACTGCACATGTTTATATGTTTGGTAGGTGTCTTGACTTGGCTTCGTCACTACTCCACTGAGGTTAGGCTTGATAATTACTGGGTACCGCTGTGGTGTACTCATGCTACGCTTTTGCACATTTTTGTACATATTCAGGTACTTCTGATCGAGTTAGCTTTGAGACTTATGTTTGCGCAGCTGGAGACTTCTAGGTACACCTGCTCGATGTTCGCAGGCCCCGAAGTCACCTTTTGTTGTATTTTATTTCCACTGTCTATTATTATTCAGACATAATGATGTACTTATTATTTCTAGTTACTCTTACAAAAGCTTATGACTTGTACTACTGGTTCTAGGGTTATTTAACTGATGTTAGTTCAACTATGTTATTTTTGTTTTTCATTATTGTATTGAAGTTCACTTGGTTAATTTCTGTTAATCCTCTTCATGTGTTAGGCTTACCTAGTCTTAGAGACTAGGTGCCATCACAACATCCTAAGGTGGAAAAATGGGGTCGTGATAAGTTGATATCAGAGCTCTAGGTTCATAGGTGCTACAAGTCATAAGCATGTTTAGTAGAGTTTCGCGGATCGGTACATAGACGTCTGGCAACGAATCTAATTAGGAAGCTCCAGTTCTTTCATTCCTTATCGTGCGGTATCGATTTAGATTGAAATATATATCGTACATTCCTTTGCATCCACTCGTGTATGATATTGCACACCTTGCATCAGCTATGCGCCGATGGTTCGTAATGCTGCGGATGGGCTACGAGGGAGTCATGGATGCTCAAACATTGTCTCAATGTGTCGTCCAGATTATGGATGTAGATGTATTGCGAGATCAATCAGTTGTTCACGTGAGAATGCATCGATTCTGGCATCTGATTGGTAAGTACGAGCTTGGGAATGTTTAATCGGTTGCCTAATCGTCGCGATTGTGGTAGGGTTACGAGGTGGATATTGATTTGAGGATAGTTGGTGGTATTAGAAACCATGTGGTTCGTATGGGATTTCTACTCAGTGGAAGGCACATATTAACATTCAAGGCATTAGAAGAAGCAAGTTTGACTGTCACGAGGATGGACACGCGCTTAGTAGATGGTTTGAGGTATCTCATGATTGGTGTTGTAAAAGCTATGAGGGCTAGTATTGTGGATCATCGGATGTTGTGTTCTATGGCCTCACGCCAAGTAGGGGAGTCCACTATCGACAATCAGATTGCAGGGTCATGTATTATATCAATTTTGGCCTGAGATGTATATACATGGCATTGAAAGGTTCCCCGAAATTTGTATATGATTAATATTTGAGATTTGCATGGGATAATATTGGGACTTGCGACATTTCTGCATCATTAATAATTCTACATTTCAATATGAGAGAGATCAGAGAAGAACTTTCAGATTCACTGAAGGTCTCTTCAGTGTGAGCATCTCGGTTGCAGCATTATGGGGTGCTTCAGGGGAAATACGATGGATATGAGCATCTGGGCTACATGGTTCGTGCTAGGACCTTCTGCATTGAGCTTTGGTTTTGGGATCATTATGTACCGACAGGAGAAGTGTTGCCCTGAAAAAAAGTCGAGGAGGATATGAAGTAAGGTGTTAGCTTGGTAGTGTTGGGTTAGCGTAGCAATGGAGGTAATCGGTCCTTTTTGGGTGGTAATTCTCTATCGGTATTTGTGGCAGTACTCTTTGGTTGGATGATTTGCATGACTCGGTTGAGTCGGTGAGATTTTGTCTTGATGGCTTAGTTATGTGCGGCCGGGTCTTGGAGAGTTCTCGATGGTGTAGACCACGGCTTGAGCCGATTGTCAGCTACTAGCATAAGGAATATGTTGTGCATTATGGTTTCCTCCTGGATGGATCAGAAGTTAAGAGAATGCTGGCACTACTGGATATTGCATGTGAAGAGCGTGCATTTACGAGGCACCATGTGTTTTAACTTGCTGATGCTTGACTAGTGGTACGGTGATCTCCAGGTTTTGGGGCTTCTACAATTCAGGTTTTTCTATGCGGTATGGAAGATATATGTGGGTGTTTTCGTATAATGATGGAGTGTGAGTGATGTATCAGCCATTTGAGTAGTGCATTCGAGATCTGGTATGGAAATTTTGGTATTCATGGGGTGTCAAAACTAGATGTTCTCGTAGGCAGACTATCCCTTGATTACGGATTATGAAGAGATGTTTAGAATGTAATGACTAATGGGGTACGTTATAGATATGCTTTAGACTTTTGGAAGGTTATTTACCTGTTTGGGAATGATCGGAATTGGTTTGGGACTATTTGGAAGCCCAATGAGAATGTGTATTCTATATCAAATCAGATTTGGTTACTCTTTTGAAATTGATATCTTGGGTTTAGTACCGGGCATAACGGATGTTATCCGTGACCAGTCTGTCCTTCTCTCTTATAATATGATAGGTTGTGAAGTTATACGATTATTCGCACGCATGTTGTAATCCTGTTCAGGCCTTATAGCGATATGGGCAAGATGGCTCTTGTGATGTTGATTTGCTCATTACACCTTAGTTGTGCTGGTTTCCTTCATGTTGTATTATTTATATTCATCTTCCCACAATTTTATTTGTGCACTCTATCATACTTGATGTTGGCATACGTGTGATCAGTGAGCCCGAGCACTTTGGCTCCTTGGGTATCCTTATGTGGATTGATATATTCGGGATTGGGTTGCACGTTGCAATGGATGTTATGTGGGATACCCTTCCTTGTGTTTATTTTGTTTTCCCTCTATGGGATGAGTTAATGAAATTGTACTTCTAATGTTATATCTGTTGCATTTGTTAGATAGTCTTTGTACCTTGTTTTCTTTTTATTGTTAGATAATGTCTTACTGAGTTACTGCTTGTTTGGTGTACGGACCGTGTTGTGTGAGAATCCATGTGTTTGGTGTGACTTGTTAGTGGGATATTTGTATGCGCTTAGATGAAGTTTCTAGACCTGAGATTTGCACTATCATATCAGGATGAGGAATGGTTGGAAGGATGATGCTATATTTCCGCTCTGAATTGGGCAATGGCCCTTGGCGGATGAGAGAGCTTCTTGGCTTGTTGATTTCATGGATGGTTATGAGTTTATGCACGTTTCTTCTATCATAGGAGCGTTGCCGAGGTCCGAAATGAGGTTTTATTCGATATGAAGTGTATTACCGGTACCAAGATTTTTATTGGACAACTATGGTGGTCGGAAGTTATTAGTGCGGGCATCTGAGTTGGGTGGATTATCATGTGATTATACCTTGGGTTAGGGTTGCGACTCGCTTAAGCTTGTTCAGGCTTATATAGTGTATTGATGCAAGATTTGGGTTCCATGATGAGTTTCAGATGTCGAGGATTGGGTTCTTTCCTGAGGTTTATGGACTAATGATGAAGTGAAATCTTTGGTTAAGTTGCGTTGTCATGCCTACATTGATTGGGGTGACTTGGAATCACCACGGGGTGTATGTATGATGAGCTCAAGCTCACATCGACGAGGGAATCTCCCTATAATTCCGCGTGGTTTGACATTCGTTAAAGTTTGTTAGTAATAATTCCAATCATATGTAATCATCCAAGCCAACGGTACGACGGTTGCCCTATACCGATACATGCAGCTTCATTCATTGGCCCTTTCGACCAATACCTTCTCTATTACAACAAAACTTTCAATAATATTTTATTAAAAGTTTGGCCCCTTTCATAAAAGTCGGAACCTTTTGCCCCTAAATATAATTTATAAATTTGGCTCAATAGTCACAAATATTCTTTTTTTTATTTTGTAGTTATTTGTATTTACCATTTGAAAGCTATAAAGTCAGATTCACATTCATGTAAAAGCTTTGACACCATGTTTATTTTTATTTAAAACTTGCATATTCATAACCATAGCCATTTTCATTTGAAAATCATATTATTGTGTTAATTTGAAACCTTGACAAAACCTATAGTTACAACACTTTGTGAAACAAGCTATCTCATAAGCAACCTCCCCAACTCGTGCATCAGCTCAAATGGATCAATAAACCTTGAGCTCAACTTACCCTTCTTCCCGAACCTCATGATCCCTTTCATCGGCAAAACTTTCAAGAGAACCTTCTCACCCACCATAAATAATAGATCATGCGCCTTCTGATCCGCGTAACTCTTATGTCTTGACTGTGCTGTGCGAATTCGCTCCCAAATCATCTTTACCTTTTCTGAGGCATCTCTCACCAAATCAGTACTATATAATCGGCAAATGACGCCGCCGACCATATAAAGCCTCAAATGGAGCCATCTCGACGCTGGACTGGTAACTGTTGTTTTAAGCAAACTCGGCCAAGGGAAAGAATCTATCCCACTGACCTCCGAAGTCAATGACACATGCTGTGAGCATATCCTTTAGAATCTGAACTGTCCGCACCGATTGCGCGTCGGTCTGCGGATGAAAAGTTGCGCTGAGCTCTACCCGGGTACCCGACTCACTCTGAACTGCTCTCCAGAAGTGCGAAGTGAAATGATGGCCTATATCTGAATTGATGGAAACAGGTACACCATGCAACCGAATAATCTCCTGAATTTAAATCTGGGCCAATCTCTAAAGAAGAATACGTAGTCACAACCGGAATAAAGTGTGCCGACTTGGTCAACTTGTCAACAATGACCCAAACTGCATCAAACTTCCTCAAAGTTTGCGGCAGCCCAACTACAAAATCCATACTAATGTTCTCCCATTTCAACTTAGGTATAACTATCTGCTTAAGTTGGCCACTTGGCATCTGGTGCTCATACTTAACTTGCCGGCAATTTAGGCACCTCGCCACATACTCAACTATGTCCTTCTTCATCTGCTGCCACCAATAATGCTGCCTTAGGTTGCGATACATCTTCGTAGCACCTGGATAAATAGAATACCGTGAACTGTGTGACTCCTCTAGAAACTTCTCCCTCAAGCCATCAACATTAGGAACACATAGGTGACCCTAGAGTTGCAGAACACTATCCTCACTGATAGTAACCTCCTTGGCACCACCATGTAGTACCGTCTGTTTGAGAACCAACAAGTGCAGATCATCATACTGGTGAGCCTTGATCCTCTCAAGTAATGAAGACTGGACCACTGCGTTCGCCAGAACTCAACTAGGCTCAGAAATATCAAACCTCACAAGTTTCTTAGCTAAGGACTAAATGTCCAAAGTCAATGGCCTCTCCTCTGCTGAAATGAATGCCAAACTCCCCACACTCTCAGCTTTTCTGCTCAAGGCATCCGCAACCACGTTCACCTTTCCCGGATTATAAAGTATGGTAATATCATAGTCCTTTTGTATTTCAAGCCACCTACACTGTCTCAAATTGAGATCCCTCTGCTTGAACAAATGATGCAAGCTGGGATGATCAGTGTAAACCTCACAGGACACCCCATAAAGATAATGCCTCCAAATCTTCAGAGCATGAACTATCGCCGACAACTCCAAATCATGTAGGGGATAGTTCGTCTCGCGGGGCTTCAGCTAACGTAAAGCATATGCAATAACTCGCCCCTCCTGTATCAATACAAAACCCACGCCAACCCGTGAAGCGTCGCAATATACAGTATACATTCCCGACTCGGAAGGCAACACTAAAGCTAGTGAAAGGTGCTGCAATAGGTGAGAAGCCCTAGACAAACCAGCGATAATAACCTGCTAACCCCAGGAAACTCCTGATCTCGGTAGCTGTGGTAGGACGAGGCTAACTCTGGACTGCCTCGATCTTCTTGGGATCTACCTTAATACCCTCGCCTGATTCAACATGCCCCAAGAATGTCACATAATCTAACCAGAACTCGCACTTGAAGAACTTAGCATATAGCTTCTATTCCCGCAAGGTCTGAAGCACAACTCTAAAATGCTACTCGTGCTCCTCCATGCTAAGCGAGTAGATCAATATGTCATCAATAAAGACAATACCAAAAGAATCAAGACACGGCCTGAACACTCGGTTCATCAAATCCATAAACGCCACCGGGGCGTTAGTCAAGCCGAAGGACATTACCAAAAACTCATAGTGTCCATACCTAGTCTGGAAGGCCATCTTCGGAACATCCGAAGCACGAATCATCAGCTGCTGATACCCAGACCTCACGTTAATCATAGAGAACACCCTGGCAACCTGCGATTGATCAAACAAATCATCAATACGCTGCAACAGGTACTTGTTCTTAATGATAACTTTGTTCAACTAGCAGTAATGAATGCACATCTGCATAGGCCCATCCTTATTCTTGCGAACAACATCGGTGCACCCCAAGGCAACACACTCGGTCTGACGAATCCCGTTGCTAGCAACTCCTCAAGTTGTTCCTTCAACTCCTTCAACTCGTTCGGAGCCATGCAGTATGATGGAATAGAGATAGGCTAGGTACCTGGAGCCAAATCAATATAGAAATCGATATCATGTTCTGGTGGCATTCTTGGGAGATTAGTAGGAAACACATCTGAGAACTCCCGCACCACGGGCACTGAATAAATCATCAGAGTATCTGCAGCAGTATCCTGAACATAAGGTAGATAAGACAAACAACCCTTCTCGACCATGTGTCGAGCCTTCAGGAAAGAGATAACCTGAGTAGATGCACTGACAGATGAACCCTTCCACTCCAATTTAAGAAACTCTAGTATCGCCAAGGTAACAGTCTTTGCATGGCAATCAAGGACGTAATGATATGGAGACAATCAGTCCATGCCCAGGATGACCTCAAAGTCGGTCATATCAAGCAATATAAGATCCGCTCTAGTATCATAACCACAGAAAGTCACAATACAAGACCGGTAAATCCGATCCACAACAGCAAAATTGCCCACTTGCGTGGATACATATAAAGGAGTACACAAGGACCCTCGAGGAATACCCAGAAAATGAGCAAACAGAGATGAAACATATGAATATGTAGAACTTGGATCAAATAGTATCGTAGTATCCCCACCGTATATAGAAATAATACACGTGATCACAGCATCTGAGGCTACTGCATATGGTCTGGCTGGAAAGACATAGAACCTAGCTGGAGCTCCACCTGAATGGTCTCCACCTCTAGGACGGCCCCAACCTACCTGCCTTCTACCTTTGGGTGGCCAGACGGTTGGTGCGGCAGATGGTGTGGTAATCATGGGCTGATAATCTTGCTGCTCAGCCTTGCCCCGAAGTCTGGGACAAAACTTCGTCACATGGCCAAGATCCCCGCACTCGAAACAACCCCTTGGAACGGTGGACTGCTGACCTGAAGTATGACCCTAATGGCCTGAATACCAATGGGAGGAACCCTGAATAGCTGGTGGGCGGTGAGTACTCTCTAGAATAGAATTGAAAATGACTGCATGGGCCATGTTGAACTGACCTCTGCCCCCATGTGGGGCACCACTGAATCCTCCAAACTGCCAGGGCCACTTGTTCCTCGGCGTAAACTCTCCACTGCGGTTGCGAATATGCTCGATGCTCCAAGCTATATCCACAACCTGAAAAATGAAGTCCCCATCTCAAGCCAGCGGAGAGCACAAGGGAGGCGATTAGAGAGAGAAAGGTACGACTAGAGAGAGAAAGCTCCCACGAGCGGCAATAGCGACGCCGACCGGTAATACGCCGGCTGGTGGCCCCTCCCCCTCCACCTCCCAACCTCCCGCTGCATCTTTCACCTACCCAAAACCACTCGACTACAGCCAACTTCTAAAACCATCAACTCTGAACTCGAACTTGACAGCAAACCTTAGATCGACAATGACAATCGAACCCATTCCGTTCAAGAAAGCTACTTTCCTGCAAGGACAACCTTTCGTCAAATTACGAAAACAGAGGTTGAACGAATGAATCAAATTGAAGACCTTCAATATACAGTTATTGGTAAGTTTTCATATGGTTGGCCTGACATCTAAGAACTTCGTCGACTAATCCCTACACAATGTGGGATTAAGGGCGACTACAACATTGGATTACTAAGAGATAGGCATGTGCTAATTCGTCTGATATTGTGGCAAGATTTTCTCAATTTCACTTCTAAAGTAGTGTACTACTTGAAACCAAAAGATGGATAAGAATACCATATGTGAACATTAATTTATTATTCTAAGTTCAAGGAAGGAGAAGAAACCTCAAAAGTGATGGCTTGGATTTCATTTCCCAGCTTGTTACCAACCTTTTCTGTAAAGGAATGTTTATTCTCACTAGCATCGGCTATTGGAAAACCACTACATCTAGATATGGCAACTATAAACAAAACGAGACCTAGCTGTGCTAGAGTAAAAGTGTTGGTAGATCTTCTGGCGGAGCTACCAAAGAAAGTTAGAATGGACATTGAGAATGAGGCCACTGGTGCAGTGAGAACAGAGTGGATTAAAATACAATATGATTTTATTCCCAAATACTGTAAACAATGTAAGTTGCAGGTACACCACATGCTAGAATGCTGGAAATTGCACCCAGAATTGATAAAAGAAAATGCTATTGAGAAGCCAAGATCAAAAGACAAAGGAAAAGAAGCAGCACCTCTATTGATCCTGTCAAGTGGTAAAGTAGTTGGCAATACTGGATTACAGTGGAAAGAGGTTAATCGAGCACAGAGCAAAGACAATCAGGTAGCAGATCAACTCAAAGAGAAACTGGAGATTATACCAGCTGTATCAGAAACCCAGAAACTGCAAACAAGTAACAAGTTTGCTGTTCTGGAAATAGAACAAAACAAAACCAATGAGCACAACCAGAAGTTTACAATTGAAAAGCAGAAGAAGAGAAGAATGCACATGCATCTATGGCAGCAAAGATAAGCTCACCACTAGGAAGCAGCAATTGCCAACAGTCTACAATGAAACAAATCGAAGAGAGTGGAAGAAAAGACATAGTAGCAGCTACAGTAGGCAATGAGCCAACAGTCCGATAGGTGAACAGACAATTTGGAAACAATGCCACAAACAAACAACCATGTCAGGACACCTATCCTCAATCAAGTAACCTTACGACAGCAGACAAAGATGTGGATGAGGCTTAAAGAATTCAACTTAGTGAAGGCAAGCTATGGAGTGAACAAGCAGAGGAAGAATCAGAGGAAGAACAAGTGCCAGCTGGTACAGGCAGTGACGAGGAGCCAATTGATGAAGAAGTGGAGCGTGACCTACAACGTGCAAAATGTAAATCAAAACAGCAGGTTGCAATGGAAAACACTTACACAGTGGAAGCAATGCTGCCCAACACACTGATACCTCCGAAGCCTATGACAATGGATATACAAAATACTGGAGAGTATGAAGACAGCAAGCAACCAGCAGATAGATTGATCAAGAATATAAAATTCACTGAGATACAGAACACCTCAACTGCTAAAACCAAGCAACATATCAAAATTGGAACAACTGACTGCTCTCATGAGGTTAACATCAACAAAAGCCAGTTGTTCCACCGTACAATGAACACAGAACTGAATCAAGCAGGTCTCAATTTACAAATGATAAGTTTCAGAAGTGAAGCTGAAGGGGGGGAGCAAACTGTTGAAATAGGAAATGATCTTGATGAGGAATCCACCACTCCAAACCTAATAAATGCGGCAAGACAAGCAGATCTTTCACCAAAATTGCTGGAAGCAGTGAAATCAACTAAAAAAGGCAGGAGGAAACAGGGAAAAGACACTCAAAGTGTAGGGGCAGGAGTCCAAACAGGAAAGATCTTATCCAAATCTCAGTCCTAATCATGAATGGGATCATTTGGAATATAAGGTCAGTCAACACAATGAAAGCCTTTGAAAGGCTTATCAATATGCACAGACAGTACCACTTTCAATTCATTGGAATCATGGAGCCTAAGCAAAAAGTCAGGAAATTGGAAAGATATAGAATGAGGATTGGACTCCCACAATGTTTTGCCAATGTGTCAAACAAGATATGGATGAGGATCATGAAGTAGAGATAACATGTGACCTGGAACAACAGTTAACTTTGAAACTAACAGAGGTGGATTCACAAACATCTTTCTCTGTCACCTTTGTATATGCAAAATGTAATGCCAATGAAAGAATTGAACTATGGGATAGCTTAGACAATCTTTTCAGAAACATGATACTGCCTTGGCTGGTGGGATGTGATTTTAGTGTCATATGGGATGAGAGAGAGAAATTTGGAGGCCTTCGAGTAACACTAAAGGAGATTGAAGACTTCAGACACTGCATCAACACCTGCAATCTCTCTGAGCTAAGCTTTAAAGGAAGCATTTACACATGGTGGAATGGAAGAGCAGAAGAAGACTGCATATTCAAAAGACCGGATAGATGCTTAGCCAACTGCTCACTTCAACAATGGTTACCACAACTGAAAGTCACTCAGTTGCCAAAAATAGGTTCAGATCATTGCCCACGGCTACTGACTTGCAACAAAAATGCTACATCAACAATGAAAGCCTTCAGATCTCTAAACTTTTGGATAAAGCACCACAACTTCAAAGCAATGGTAAGAGAGCATTGGAAAGCAGACTTCATTGGGGATCCTTTCATAATATTCAATCATAAGCTGGAGAAATTGAAAAAAGCATTATCAGTATAGAGCAGAACAACATATGGAGACATCTTTCAAAAGATAGCAAGTCTAGAGGAAGTCGTCAAAGTACATGAAGCCTAATTTGAGCTCCATCTTACTGCTCAAAACAGAATAAGACTACAACAGGTGCATGCTGAACTGATCAAGTACTTAGCTTTAGAAGAAGAATTCTGGAAGCAGAAATCAGGCATGGCTTGGTTTAAAGATGGTGATAGAAATACAAGATTCTTTCATGCACAAGTGAATGGCAGAAGAAAGAGGCTACAACTTAGAATAATGAAGAACAACATGGGCACATGGCTAGAAGACAATGCTGAAATAGCAGATGAAGCAGTCAATTTTTTCAAAACACAGTTTCATGAAGACACTCACCCTGCATCATTTGAAATACTGAAACACATTCCTACACTGGAAGACAATGCAGACAACTGTCTACTAATGAATCAACCAACAAAGGAAGAAGTTAAAAATGCAGTCTTTGGTCTCAATGCAGTAAGTACAGGGGGACCAGATGGCTTCACTGGGTGTTTCTACCAGTCATGTTGGGATATACTCGAGAATGATATAGTTGATATGGTAAAAGCAGTCTTTAATGGCCATACTCTTCCCAAGTGTGTCACACACACAAACTTGGTGTTGTTGCCCAAGAAGAAGGAAATACCAACTTTCTCAGACTTTAGACTAATCAGCCTCAGCAACTTCATCAACAAGATTTTCTCCAGAGTAGTTCATGACAGACTGGTGATCATCCTACCAAAGCTTATCTCAGATGAACAGGCTGGCTTTGCTAAGGGCAGAAGCATAGTGGAAAATGTGCTCTTAACTCAAGAGATTATAACAAATATTCGACTCAGAACCAAAGCAGGCCCAAATGTTGATATTAAATTAGACATGACAAAAGCATATGACAGACAGTCATGGCTATTTCTTACCAAGGTACTAAGGAAGATGGGATTTGAAGAAAGCTTCATTGACTTGGTACATGAGCTAGTGGCCAACAACTAGTATTATGCCCTGATCAATGGCGAACCACATGGCTTCTTTAAATCTACAAGAGGAGTTAAACAAGGAGATCCTTTGTCACCTGCCGTGTTCATAATGGCAGCAGAAGCCATGTCCAGAGGACTCAATGCTTTATATTCTAACTCTCAGTTCTATGGATTTGGCTTACCTAAATGGATTCCCAAGATTAATCACCTAGCATATGCAGATGACACCATCATCTTCTCTTCATCAGATGCCACATCACTTCAGTTGATAATGGAAGTACTGACTGCATATGAAGAAGCTTCTGGCCAACTGATAAACAAGAGTAAATTTTCACTATACATGCATCACTCCACCTCAACACAAGTGATCAACAAGGTACAAAGGATCATAGGAATCCTGCAGCAAGAGTTCCCTTTTACTTACCTTGGATGTCCAATTTTCTACATGAGAAGGAAAATGGACTACTACCAAGGCCTTATACAAAAAGTGATGATTAAGCTTCAAGATTGGAAAGGGAAACTATTATCCACAGGGGGCAGGGCATGCCACTTCATCTCCTCTCTACAGTTAATCCCCCTGCCA